>WBMZ01013102.1:220000-424115 GCA_013400975.1 Atrichornis clamosus | reverse complement strand
TCTCGCCGCCTTTTCCTGTCTGCATCCTCCCCGGTTCTCCCCCACACCCCCCCGCCATTTTTACCCGGAGGAGCTCGGTGGGACTTTCCTGAAACTTCGCGGGGGAACTCGCCCGGCGCCTCCGGGGCGGCCGCAAACTTTTCGCTGCGGTGCCCGACTCTGCCCCTCCGTCCCTGACTCCTCGGCTCCGGCGGCGGCCCGGGCGGGAAGTTTCCGATGAGCGCCCCTCCGCTGATCCGGCCGCCCAGCCCGCTGCCGCCGCCGGGGGCTGCTGCCGGCGGCGGCGTCGCCTTCCACCTCCAGATCGGGCTGAGCCGGGAGCCGGTGCTGCTGCTGCAGGACTCCTCGGGGGACTTCAGCCTCGCCCACGTCCGGGAAATGGCTTGCTCCATCGTAGACCAAAAGGTAAGAAGAAAGCCCCAAAGCGAGCCCCCTCCCGCCGTCCCCGGACCCCCTGGGCGCTGTTAGTGGCTGTGAACTTTCCTTTCCCGGCGGCTCTTCTCCGGGGATAAACGAAACCCATCCCAACTTCCCTGCCGCCGGCCCCACTTCCTTCCCCCTCGGCGCCCCGCTCGTCTCTCTGCCGTCCCCCCAGCGACCCCAGGGCGGAGAAAGCTCCTTGCGGGATGCTCGCATGGGAGCCTGACTTTTATTTTGCTGGCAGTGGACGTAACTAGATGTGCGAACTAAGAGCCGTTATTAAAAACAAACTCCGGCCGGATCAAGCCTCTGTTTTTTAATGCTGCGACAGGGGGAGGGCGCAGGGGGCAGAAAGCTGTCAGCTGTGATGGCAGCGCGGCGCCCCGGGGCCGTTCATGCTATCCCGTCCTCTGCTGGGAAAGAAAAGTTTCCACTTACAAAAAAAAAAAAAAAAAAAGCAAAGCAAATAGTAACAAGGAAACAAGGAAAAACCAACCCCGAGAGCCCAGGATTCAAAGCGGCGCGCAGCGCTTCTCACGCCTTTGCTTGTGCCGGGCAGCCCGGCAGAGCTGCCGGTCGGGGTTGGGGCCCCCGCAGCGCCGCCGGACGGTGCCCGGCCGTGGGGGCGGGCGCTGCGCCGGGGACAGGGGACGGCGGCCCGCCGTGCAGGATGGCGCTGGGTGCCAGCCCCGGGAGCTGGCAGGTGGCCGGGGCGCAGGAGGGGGCTGAGTCAGCCCTGGTTGGCGGCTGCTGCGGGCGGCGGTGGGTCACTGGGCGGGCGGGTGGGGAGCCCCGCCGCCCGCGGGGGTGGCACTCACCGCAGCCCCTCCGGAGCGGTGCCATCGGCAGGCGCAGTTCACCTGCACTTCAGTAAAACTCGCGCAACACGCTGAAATCCACCGGGCTTCTGCCTGAGCCTCCGCTCCCTTTGCCTTTTCAGATTTCTCTGTTTTAACAATCGTGTTGTATAATAAAGTAAAGTTTTACTTTATCCGTGTTTGTTGTGTGAAAGACTCACATAAAAGTATCATAGTGATTGCAAAGGAGAAAAAAGCCAGCCTAAATATTCAGGATGGTTATGATGGAAAATTTTTGTCTTCCTCTTGCCCCCTTGCTTTTACCGAGATAAAATAATTTCAGGCAGGGATTATTTTTTTTTAAAGTTAATTGCTTTGTCTTACATCTCTTTGTAGATCATCATTCTGAACTTCACTAAATATTGGAACTTCTTTCTTGTTGAATAGCAACTAATGAAGTGTTTTCAGTAAAGTATACAATATGCATCCTTATTTCTAAATTTTGTGTTCTTTGTAGTTTAAGAAATGGCTACCTGCTTTATTAAATTAAATTCTGGAGAAAGATGCACCCTTTTGTTTCATGTTACCATATTTATTTTAAAAGCTAGGCCAACACTTGTCACTTGTTTGCATATATGTCCGAAACAGCTTAAATAGTTTCCATGTTCCACCATTTGTAAGTTATTGTGTTGCCAATAATGAAAAAACTAGATTGTTGTATTCATTCTTTCTATTTAATGTGCTTGAGTAGTTTATTAATTTCATGGGCTTACTATCAACTCAGTTTTAAACCTCATTTCCTAACAATGTACCATTGTGTAAAGAAAACTAAATGTGCTGGTCTGTGCTTAAAGAGTCAAACTTACTTGAGTAAGTACTGGCTAAAAGTTTTGAACACTAATTTGTTGCAGTTTCTTAATTGCATTAAAGAGAGCATCATTTAGCTGCTTCTCTGTAGGGCACACTTGAATGAGGAAGTCTTTCTTCTAGTCACGGTTTCTTGGAGCTGAAATGTCTACTTTCCCAAGGCTGTTGAGAGGGAAGTGGCTCAAAGAAAGGGAAAACTGGAAGAAAGATAGGCTTTGGCTTTTTTTTTTTTTTTCTCTTGTTAAGTGGTGGCCTCTACCTCCTCCACCCTGCAGACCAATTTGTATGTTATTTAGTCCTTAAAGTCTCCATTTTAAGCTTTAGGCTGCAAGTGTGTCTATATACATGATTTCACTACCATGCATTGTTTCACTAAACTTGATGGGTGGTTTGCATATTAAAAGTTACTCGACATACTGGCAAAGACTTTAAAAAAAATTACGTGATATCTAGAACTGTTGTTAGGTAACTGTGTGTTGTAGGTTCTTGATTTTATCTTTTCCTGAAATGAAGTGTTGCCTACTCTTGATTTTATAAAAAAGATGGATTTGCTTATCACCAGTCAAGCAGGAGGCTACACTGTGAAGCATATTATATTGAAATCTCACGCTATTTTCAAGTTTCTTTGAGCCAGTAGAGGTCTTCCAGACTCTCCATTTGGTCTGGATTGTTGAAGCAATATATAAGGATGAGAAATCATGGTTTTGTTTTTGTCAATGGTTGTCATCTTAGACTGCTAAAATCAATACTGTGTCTGTGGTGTGCTGTTAAATATTTAAGCAGTCCTCTTGCACATAATTGATTTTTAGGATTGTGCTGAATTTTCTTCAGTAGCAGTGTCAGATGATCTGTTTATAGGGAGCCTCTTTCATGGTAATGTGGGCATACATGTTTTGAGGTGATTATGACCCTTACTCTGCACAGGTTTATACCCCTGCTTAATTTACTCCTGCTCAAAATTTACATTTAAGTTGAAATAGACTTCTCACAGTGTGCAGAGTGGAGCATATGTAGGCCTGAGTAGGATGTTAATACAGTGTGTGTGTGTATAGATGTATTTATGTGTGTTTGTGTATATATATGTATAGATTCTCCATATTTCTATATCTTTATATAGTGGTTTAGTATATAACTAATATACATGTAGGTTCACATATATAAAACTTAATGCTATGTATAATTTAGAAGTTTATATTTCCTTATAAACATGTATTTGCATTTATTTACACTACAGGACTTTAACTTTTGCACTTCAAATGCTGTTTAGGGTTTCTAATTTTGGTAGTGAGTATAATCATATTGATAATCTAATGTACATGGTATTAAAAATTGAATGAGCAAAGTGTATCTTTTTCTCTATTGTCCAGGAGAGGTATTTTTTCAGGAATTTCATTCTGAGATAGCTCTAAACAAACTTCCTTAACAAATCTGAAGATGAGATGGTACATACCGGTTTCTGGCATAAATTCAAACACGTTTAAATCTGTTAAGAATTGTTCTGAAGAAAATGAAATTTGATTCTTTTGAATTTGTCTGTTTTGTTTGTCTTGCTTAGAACCAGTGACATGAAAACCTTGAGACTTTGTCATTGTGGGCTTATTTTTTCTTCAGTTGTGTCGTGGTTTTCAGATGCTCAAACCACAACGTTGAAATGGAATTTTAGCATTTAAATGATGATGTAGTTGACAAGAAATGAGGATCAGCTGTAAAATGTGTGCCAGTGTTTGACTTCTAGGCTGACTCCCCCACAAGAACAGTGGGAGGATATTGTAAAATATGATCTTTGTTTTCTGAAGACAAATAGTATGAACTATTGCCCTTTTTGTGATAGCTGCACACTATTAAACCACTTCTCCAGGGCAAAAGTGTAATGCAAAGCACACTTTAATTATCTGGAATTACCATGTTACCAGAGACTTAGTAAAAAGACAAAGAAAGTAATCTTTATACAACTTTTTAATGCAAATTCATACAAGTGTAATTCCAAGGGGAAATTAGTTATTATTTGTATTTTGTGTTTGTTGAAATTCTTTGTCATCGTTATGCCTCACGTACAATGAGTTGGGGTACTGTAGTGGCATTGTCATGTTTTGAAAACGTTGAGTTTTCAAGTAAATACTTAATGCAATGTTGTTTGACTTGAGAATGTGGGTTTTATAAAATAGCCCTTAGATCAGCTGCCAAGATTATATTCTGACTAGGCCTTCAGCACTTGAAGGCTTAGAAGTTGTGAGAAATACAAAAAAACATACAACAAATACAAGAAAAAAAATGGATCAGAAACAGAGGAAACAAGATTTGAGCTGCATAGTCTGGGTAGTTCAGACTGATTTATAAAGGTAGTGTTGTAGATGGTTCAGTGGTTTGAATAATTCTGAAATTTCATAGTAGGAAAAAAAGTAATAAAAGAGGCCGTTTTGGGAAAGGACAAAAAGAAAAGTACATAGTTCAAGTAGCATATTTCAACTGGAATACTGTGCCCAGTTCGCCTTTATGTAAGGTATCTGGTGTTAAATTAGGAGAATTGCTACAAATGAAATCAAGAGCCTTTTTGAGGGTATTCCTGAGAATAGGAACTAGTATGCATCCACTTTTGCTTCTGGTTGTCATTATAATGAAAATCTTAACTTATTCTTAAATAAGTAAAATAGGAAAACAAAAATAAGCTCAGCTTTGTTTTCTCAGGCTGGAATCTCTAAAATTGTGGTCTGAGCAAAGAAAGAAGAAAGCCTTTTTCAAAGGTTGACATGAAAATATGCTTAACTTTTTCAGCAAGTGTTTCAAGCAGTCATGGAAAACATATGGAGTTTGTTTATATGAATGATGGGGGTTTTGTTTGTTTGTGGGTGTTTTTTTCTTTGTTTGTTTTTCTCCCCAAACCTACACATTCTCCTAAAATAAACAAGAGCCTGGTGGTAATGAAATAAATTCCTTTAGAGTGGGATAGGAACTCAGGGTAAATAGGATGCTATCGAGATTTTTAACTTCAGGATAAACAGAGAAACTGTGACAGGTTTTTACCATGCTGACTAAAAGTCAGATACCTTCATTCAAACACGCAGATGTAGACATTTCATGTATTCACGACATTGTTATCTGTAGTCACAGTCTTTATCTGTTCTAGAAAACTTATTACAGATGTGGTGTTTATCTGTTGCAATTCTCATGGCATCTTTTACTGGTGTACACTGGTAACAAAATGTTAATTTTTTTTCCCCTGTCTTTTTCAGCACTGAATGCTTTCCTCTGCCTGTGTTGTGAAAGCACCAAGTTGTTTACTGTCAGGAATGCAAGATGCCTTGTCATTATGCACATAAGCATTTGCCAAACTCAAGGAAGACTTTTGATGTTCACAGTTTAATCTTTTATTGACTTTACATTTATTGCTCTGCACCCTGGAAACTGTAAGTCAGTATATGTAACATTAGTTTGTAGCTTCGTTAAAGTTACTTTTGGCACCTATGTGAGTAGACGCTAGGAAAAACATAACTTCAGTGAAAGGGAGTCGGTCTGAATTTGTTGAAAGAAACTGGGTTTTTAAAGAAATATTAACTTTGTTATGTAACCTGTCACGCATCCAGATAGGGAAAATGGGTCTAATACCACAAAAGTATGCAGAGCATTTGAGAATTTCCTAGCTAATGATTAAAGACTATTGAATGAATTATCATAGAATAAAAAATAAGATGGAGCTCTAGATAGAGGACAGGCTTGTAACCAAAGCAGGTCACATCTTAATTTTTAAAGGAATTACAAAAGGAATGTGTTGATCTTGCGTTACTTCTACTGATGGTTTACCCCAGGAAATAGATATTTTCCATAATGATTTAAAGAAAGTAGATGAACAGATATATGACATGCTTCTCTCATTGCTGATGAGATTCATCTCTATTATCAGCGAAAGGATGGAATTTAATAAAATTGCAACATTTCTCAGACAGAGGTGCCATGTGGACATAGTAGGGCATGTGCTCAGTGAATTTGAAATGCCCAAGGTCTGACTGTCTGCCCCCTAGAAGACTTACTGGGTGTAAACCGCATGAAGACCTGAGAATGCACAGAAAGCCCAGTGTGTCCTGAAAGCATGGTGGGTTTGTGCTTGTACATAGGTGATCTGTGCTGTGGATTATGTGTGAAACACCCTGGTGTGTGTCAGATCCCTAATTGGATTTGTGCAGACTTTGTCCATAGGTGTTTTCCTGTGATTTCTGGAAATCTCTCACAAACATATGAAACTATTTGTTCTTCTTACCTAGATTTTTTTTCCCTTGTGTTTGGAGAAATCTGGCTGTATGGTTAACATGTGTTTATAGTGTCGTTACTTGCAAGAAAACAAACACAGTGAAGTCTTAGTGAACAAACTTAGTGAAGTCTGCATATTGTTACTTTTGGTTTCTTATTTTTACTGTATTTTGTATATGAAACTATTCCAGTCAAAAACTTCTGCCAAATGTCTGTTCACTTTTATATTTTAGTGACTATGCTAGCAATTATTTTAAGGACATCTGTGGAATTTTTAAGATACAGCTATGTAGAATTAAAAATTACAACAGAGACTGCTCTTGGTCTCGATGTACTCTGTATATCTCAAGCAACCTGTGATAAGCATATGCCTTTTTTCTAGATTTTCAAAAATCTAGAACTTCTGTATAATGGTGTAGATCATCCCTGCCTTCTTGACTTCGCCCTCTGGTTGACATCAGATATGTTTATGTTGACATTATGTAATATAGTTGCAGTTACTTAGTTGCAATCAAGTATATAATTAAAATTTCTAAAATGTTTTTCCAAAGTGTGGGTGAACTGTTCTCTAAAATACTTGATTAATCTTTTCCATAGAACAGTGTGGTTGTGTATATGTCTTTACTCAGTGCTAACAATTGACTTGTATTTGTGTCTTGCTGCTTGGAGGAGGACTTCCCTTTCTTCTGGAGCTACTACATGCTTTTTCCGTAATGTCAAATTGTCTTCTTTGAAATCTGCTTTATGGTGTGTTCTGGTAAAATCATAGAATGATTTGGGGTTGGAAGGGACCTTAAAGATTACAGAATCACGGAACGGGTAAGGTTGCTCAGAGCCCCATCCAACTTGGCTTTGAAAATTCAAGGGATGGGGAGAGCACAGCCTCTCTGGGCAACCTGTGGCAGTGCCTCATCACACTTATAGTAATGAATTTCTTTCTAATGTCTAATCTAAACCTACCTTCCTTCCGCTTAAGGCCATTCCTCCATGTCCTGTCACATGCCCTTTTTAAAAGTCCTCTCCAGCCTTCTTGTAGCCCCCTTTAGGTACTGGAAGGCTGCTCTAAGGTCTCACACAAACCTTCTCTTCTCCAGTCTGAACAAACCCAACTCTCTCAGTCTTGTCTTCACAGGACAGGTGCTCAGGCTCTGTGATCAACTTAGTGGCTCTTCTCTGGAAACATTCTGACAGGTCTGCATCTTTCTTCTGTTTGGGATCTCAGAGCTGGATACAGTACTCCAGGTGGGGCCTTACCAGTGTCGAGTAAAGAGGGAGAATCACCTTCCTTGACCTGCTGCCCACACTTCTTTTGATACAGTCCAGGGTACAGTTGGCTTTCTGGGCTCTAAGTGTATGTTGCTAGCTCACGTTGAACTTTTTTGTCCACAAACATCCTGAAGTCTTTCTCCCCAGGGCTGATCTTGATCCATTCTCTTCCCAGCCTGTACATGTGCTGGAATTGCCCTGACCCAGGTGCAGGACTTTGCACTTGGCCTTGCTGAACATCATGAGGTTCGCACGGGCCCACCTCTCCAGCCTGTTAGAGTCCCTCTGGATGGAATCCCTTCTCTCCAAGTTGTGAACTGCACCACACAGCTTGGTGTTGTCTGCAGACTTGCTGGGGGTGCTGTCACTCCCAGTGTCCGTGCCACCACCAAAGATGTTAAAAATGCCGGTCCCAGTACTGACCCCTGAGGAACATCCACTCGTCACTGCTTTCTGCTGGACATTGAGCTGTTGACTGCATCTCTTTAAGTGTGACCATCCAGCCAAATTTTATCTACTGAGAGATCCATCTGTTAAATCCACATTTCTCCAGTTTACAGATGAGGATGTCATTCAGGACAGTGTCAAATGCTTTGCACAAGTCCACATAGATGATGTGCAGTGCTCTTCTCTCATCCACTGCTGCTGTAACCCCATTGTAGAAGGCCACCAAATTTCTCAGGCATGATTTGCCTTTACTGAAGCCATGTTAGCTATCACCAGTCACCTTACTATTTTCTATGTGCCTTAGCATAATGTTCAAGAGGAGCTGCTCCATGATTTTGCCAGGCACTGAGGTGAGGAAATAGTTGTTTCGTTTTTCTAGGTCACTTATGCAGTGTTGACTGTAGAGATTCTGCTAGAAAGGCTATCTGAATTTTGTTATCATGCCTCGTTTGCTACAAAAGAAGCTGCTCTACTCTGACATCCCCTTTTTTTACATTTTCCTGTCTTGTGGTTTCTGTATGAATGTCCAGGATTTTGCAGACCAAACCAGATTTCTTTCACAGGCTTTCAAATTTTTTCTTCTTTATCCAAGACTTTTAATACTGCTAAATGAGCTCTTGCTTTTTGAGACTTTTCTTTATTTTTAAATATTTCTAGCCAGAAAACGGTCTAAGATGATGACAGACTTCATGTCACTCAAAAACCATGTGTAAGATTAAAATAACTTCTGTATATCAGTCTTCGAACTTTTAAAGTGTAAAATACTGAAGTATGTGCTTCAAGTCAGCTACTTCATGAAGCAGATTTTTGCTTTCTAAAT
Source organism: Atrichornis clamosus (assembly GCA_013400975.1). Taxonomy (NCBI): domain Eukaryota; kingdom Metazoa; phylum Chordata; class Aves; order Passeriformes; family Menuridae; genus Atrichornis; species Atrichornis clamosus. The sequence goes on along the minus strand of WBMZ01013102.1, from coordinate 415,256 downwards.
GCTCTTCTAGTTTTATCTGCTGAAACACCCTGTGAGGTTGGAAAGGTAGTGTATTGTATCACAATATTATGTAGAGATAAAAGTGTACTGATTTATGCATAGACATACAATTAAGCATAACTTTATCTATTGCTGTTGTCTACTTTCTCTTCCTTCACGTATTTGTGGCTTCCTTTTTCTTCTTCCTTGCATTTCTGTTTTCTTCTTCAGCTAAGGAAAACTTGGTCAAGAGGTAAGCTTTCACTTCCCCAACCACGCAATGTGTATATTCATGTAGTAATTGTATCTCTTATGTAGCCTGCTGTGTGTGCCTCTTCTGCAGTCACAGCCAGATCAGAAACAGTGTTATGACATTAAAGCTAGAACATAGCTAATTATTTTGGTAAAAATTTATCCAGCTTTCTTATTTCTTTGAAAAAGTAAGAAACATGAATGTACATCATCTAATCTGGATCTTGGATGTTTCCTATTTCTTCTTTCTTCAAGTTACTAAAGAAAAGTCAACCTTCAGAAATAATTTTTTCCCAGGTGTTAGAAGAAGTTTTTGTCAACATCTTGTCAGAGGCAAAAGTGCAGGCAAGACACAGGACTGGGAGAAACATTCTGGCTATGAGGCAATTTGCCTCAAAGATACTTATCTTAAAAAATAGCAACTTACCTATTGGCTGATCTTTCCTACTACCTGAGAAATTACTTTATGTAAAAATAGAAATTGCTAATGTATGTGGGCCATGGCAGTCAAGTATACCATGGTTTTCCTCTTGGCAGCGCCGTATGTCCTTACGTAATCGACAGGTGCTAGGCTAGAGTCTGTATTCAGGCTGAAACTTTTCTGAAAGTCCCACAGAACCTTGGGCCACAAAGGGTTAAACTTCTTAAATTGTGGTATTAATCCATGGGATGAGGGTCTGTGGCATGAAGGAAACCTCAGTGATAAGGAGAACAGTATGAGTTGTTGATGCTGTTTTCTGTTTAGCTGTAACAATTTCCCCATTTAGCCCTGAAGTTCAGTCCCTCTGTGCATCAGCTTTAAATAGTTGGGTGACAGGTTTGCTGTCGGTTTATATGACAGGCCTCTAGATGTGCTGACCATGCTGTCTAATGTTGTAAGTGCTGATCTTACCTCTCTGAGGATTTCGTGTTGCCACTCAAAATCAACTGCCTCTAGGAAAATGGGAAGATTGCACACCAGAATAATAAAAAGCACACATATTGTAAGTACCTGAAAGGTTGACCTTGTGTTTGTTCTGTTACATTTATTATACTTACCTCTCAAAAGAAGGAATGCGGCAAAATATGTAGAATATGAGTAGGAGTCTGTTCAATTCTAAACCCCACTGTTTTCACTGCATTTTTTCCTAAAGAGTTGGCTGTCCTACACATGCACACACACACACACACACACACACAAACACACAAAAAGAGATGAAAATTGGAACAATCTGGTCAAAGTGTGGGGGTGAAGAGAAGTAGGTTAGGGGAAAAGATCTCTTGATTTTAGACTATGTGATGTCCTGATTTCTGGAGGAAAATTAAGCATTGCTGTTTGTATGTTATCCTTCTCATGTAACAGTATGCCTGCTGGCCATTTTGTCACAAGATGCATGGTAAATCTTTGTAGCAGCAAGAGTTCAGGTAACTGTAACAGGTTGTCAGACAGAAAATATAGTAAAATCAAACGGTTTGGGAAGTAAAAATACTTGTACTCTACATCTAGACATGTATACCTTTAATTTGTGTTTATGATCATGTATTCTGTTTTCATGCCATGTGAACTTGATCCAGGGAATGATACATTTTTCAAACATACAAAGAATTGCCATTCTTAAAGCCAGTTCTTAATCTAGGTTAAATAATCATCCAGTGTAAAACTTTCCTCCCTCCCTCCCTCCCTTTCTCCCTCTCCCTTTGTCACTCCTTCTGTTCTGGCAAATATCACAAACCAGGGAGGTTCTGAGCTGTATTCTGGTGCTAAATTGGTTCTTGATGTGAACTAATTACTAAAGAGTACTTAAAAGGTGATAGAGCTAAACTCTTCTAGCTAGTGACAGATTCTGAAACCAAGAACAATGAGAGTTATGGTTTGAAAGAGATTCGGATTGGACTTTAGGTAAAAACTTCTTTGGTAGGAGAGTAATGCAGTATTGGAACAGGTACCCAGAGAGGTGGTGGAAACTTCATGCTTTGGTTTTGGACTTGGGTAAACACAACCTTGTGTTGATGATAGTTCTGCTGTAAGTGAGAAGTCAGACTAGATAACTTTCAGAGGTTGTGATGTTTCTGTCATTCTCAGAGTATGCAGTGAATCTTTATCTTTGTACATTTGTTACATTAATGCCTAATAGATATTAGGCAGCCTGTAGTATAATAGAACCTTACTATATGCTCTGTTGTGTACAGGGAAGAAGTCCCTCCTTCCATACTTTGCAGTCAAGGTGTACTGGACAGCTGGTTATTACACCACATCTTAAACCACATGGAATGATAGCTCAGCATATAAACCCAGCAGTTTATTAGCAGTATCTTTGATAAAAACTCCTATGAGAAATCCATCTTAGGCTGTGGGCAAAAGCAAAAGCACAGTAGTTCCTCAGGGAAACCTGTGGTTAGCAAAAATGGTTGGTAAAAACCACACCAGCCCTTTCAATATGAAATAAAGGCCTCAAACATTATGGATTAGGCATAAAAAATAGTTAGATAGGGTAACAGCCTGCTGAGTTATCTGTCCTTGTGGAATGGTGATAGGTTGGTCTGTGCAGAGATTAAAGGAAGGATTGATAAAATGATGTAATGCATCCATCTGCTGCAGAATTTGTTTTAAATGGAACAGTGTACAGCTTTTCAAGGAGGATGGTACACTGCTTGAGAAGTGAACAGAGGAGCACGTGTTTGGTTTATCTGTCTTTGCCGGGAGGACACGTGCATGTTAGAGATGTTTTGCACGACAAAAGATGTAGTATTTAGATCCCACCTTGCTGTTAGGGCTTAGAGGAAAGACCAAGGTAACAGCCAAGCTAAAATTGGTGTTTGTTGTATTGCTTCTTGTTTTAACTCCTCTTCCACCTGTGTTCATTTTTCCTGTGCTTCTTGACAGACTCTTATTGAATGGTCACATTATGTAATTTAGGCATTTAAAATTAATGTCCTGGACTGATAGACAGTTGAATAAACTAAGGGCATGCAGTCCAAGCTAAAATTTGGCTGCTGATTTTTCAACATATCTCAATGTGCTGTGCATTCACAATTAGCACATATGTGCAATTGTATGTTTAAATTGAAGAATGTTAACAACATTTTGGTAACATTCAGAGCACTGTTTCATTCTGTAGTCACATAATTTTGTTAAATACCTTGGTTTACCCAGATGTGATTTATGTTGTTAAAAAAGGAAAAATGAATTTGTGGCAGTTTTACTGACAGTTTGGCAAGTTTCATTTTTTTGGGTATAACGTAGCTAAGAGAGTAAGTATGAAAGCCCTATTGAAGACTAAAGTGTGAAACAAGAATTTCTAAACTTTTTTAAAGCTACTGAAGATCATACCTGTTTGTTCAAAGATGGCCTAAGAACAAAAAGCTTCATCTCTGCAATTTAAAAGGTCAGCAAATATCTGCTTCCTTATTTGAGAGGTAAATAATCTATATGTAAAAACTTGGTAGAATATATTTGGAGATGCCTTGAGAAAAGATCTGAAAGGAAAAGCTCCTCTTAGTTGATTTCACTAAAGTACAGAGTATACCTCATTAATTGCTGGTGAGTGAAGCTACATTGTTTGCCTTTAATTTAGGAAGCATATTTTTGTGTAATTTTTGAGTAATAATGTCACCGTTTACCCCTCTATTTAGCAGTACAAGAGGGAGGTTCTGAAAATCACAAATATCATTATATTACAAGAGGGGCTTTCCAAAGAGCAAGTCAAAGCTTAACTTTCATCTTTTGAATAGGAATGCATAAAAATTTTTCACTAGTGTGGCTTGATTGTTATCTGCTTTTTTTTCCCTACATGTTTCAAACAAAAATGAATGTTGAATGTCACTTGCCATGTTGAGAACATACTTATATGAGTACAGATAAACAATAGAATGAGAGTTTAAAAATAATATTGATACTGTACCTCATGATAACTACATTTATAAATATTAATAACTATTTTCTTTTAACCCAAGAAAGATTTGATTCAATAGTTTGCATTCAGATCCTCACGAACTAGATGATCAGCCAGCTCTGTGACAATTTGAAAATATATGAAGCTTTAAATTAGAATAATCTGTATTTTGGTTCTTTCTCTGGATGTCGGCAAGAGAATGGGAACAAATTACAGGTGAATGGAGTGGACACTACTGAAAGAACTAGATTTTGGTTTTTTCTAAGTCTAAGACTTAAGTTGTTTGTTATTCTTTCATCTCTGCCTTTCCATCCCCAGGGTTTTTTTTCATATTTGTCAAGTTCAGTTACAATTGATGGAAGACTAGTAATATCAAAGAGAGCTTAGTTCTGTTTATTCAAAGAGGCCAACATCTGGTTAGAAAAAGGAGCCAAGTAACCTTGCTGAAGGCAGGCTGCCTTGGACTTCAGGCTTATAAGTTTGGAGAGAATTCATATGGGATTCAAACACATCAATTGGTTTAAGTATAGAAAAATTTGTGTCAGAATTTATAAAATATTGTGAGACAAATACATTGGAAATCAAGCTTTATTATTACTGGGTTAAACGGATGCAAATCAATGTGTGTCCTTAGATTCAGTTTTGCCTTCTGATTTGCCTCAGCAGACAACACCAAAGAAGCTTGTTAGTAGGTTCTTGAGTTATAGGTAAATTCTTAAGTATTGATAGAATATTAATGTGCTTTTCTAAAGTAGTTATTTGTTCTAAATGTCTTTCATCACACTGTGTCCCAGCTTCTCAGGATCTGTGCTATGACTCTTATGGGGTGAGCAGATCCTAACCAGCATTTTCTGACAGATGGATGTGTTGTCTTCTTTTTGTATTGTTCTAATATGCACTTTTAGACATAACATAATTTGTACGTTGTTCTTTCTTTTTTTTTCTGTCAGAGAAGCAGCCTCCCAAGGCAAAAAGGAAGCCTCAAAGGAACAGGTGCCTTTAATGCTTTGTTACAAAGTATTATTGACGTTGAGATTACTTGTGGGAGATTTGAATGAAGATACTGTGTAGAGGATAAATGTACCTCTAAACAAGAGCTTTCAGAAAACAAAAATATCGAAGATAAAGACACTTTATAATAATTCTTTCTTCCTGCATGTATGTATGCAACCTCACCAGCTCCAGAAAACCATGATTAGATGGGATTACAGCTCACTTTAATGTATGTCTTTACACTTCCCTAATAGGAGCTTTTAATTATGATTATTTTGGTAAAGTGTAATGATAGTGATTAAAATGTTAGTTTTACAATATACTGTGTATAGTTACACAAAAATAGAGTCATCCTACTTCTCATTTTTAATTTGCGTTTGTTTAGTGGAGTGATAGGTTTTTATTTTGTGCGGTGTTATTTCTATATAAGGACAGCTTTACAAGTATTTGTGGTTGCATTATGCATTTGGACTACTATGCATGTAGTGTGGGGAAAAAAGCCCGTAAGCATACCGAAATTCAGAGAACGGCTGTCAGATGTGTAAACATTAACTAGGTGTATTCTTACATTTTTTCCAAGAAATTAATGGAACTGCTTTTGAAATAAAATTTTTAAACTAGGGTTTTTATTTTTGCTGAGTTCCATTGTGGAAATAATTTCCTTTTATTGCTTGGAAAATAGGAGTTTTGGGAATGAAAATGTAGGCAGATACAGGGCTGTTGTACGGAAAATGAAACTGAACAATGTTTTATAGAACACTTCTTCAGGAAAAAGAGGATTCATAATGAGAGGTCTGATTTCTGTTCTTGCAGTTTTATAACTTGTACTTTTAAAAAATCTTACAACAATGAATAGGTGAAGGAAAAATTCTGCAAGTAAATGTTCTTCTAGAAAATAAGTACTGAAGGCTGTTGTGCAGTGACTTAGGTTGGGAAAGCTGGACAAAAAGATGAAGTGCACCTAGGGAAAAGCACCTATCAAAGTTGTCTGTGTACATATATTTTTGTTTGGAAATCATGTAATAACAAAAAAAACCCCCTGAAGCTGGATATATTATTTTTCCTGAACGGTCATTAATATAAAATAATATAAATCGCTTGTATTGTTAATAAAATGTAAAAATTGGAGTTCTCGAAGAGGGCTTTTACATATGTTTTTAAGTTAATGTGACTTTTCAGAAAAATTAAGCAAAATGCTTAATGAAAATACCCTCTAAAACATACTGGATGAGGTAGAAAATGCTGCATATATAAAGATGGGAAAATATATTAAATATATTGCTAAAATGCCACTTGGATATGATCCTGGGCAACTGGCTACAGGTGGCCTTCCTTGAGCAGGGAAGTTAGATTAGATGAACTCCGGAAGTCTCTTTCAACCTCAACTGTTCTGTGATTTTGTGAAATAAGTTAAGAAACAGGGATAGAAAACTTCCGCTGTTCTAGTGGAGTATATCAGCTGTTGAAGTACAGAATGAATCCTAGAAATGTAACCATTTTTCCTGGAATCCTGTCCTGACAATTTTTTGAGTGTTTTAGTGAGTATTTTGAGGCAGATGTCCACAAATACTATGTTCATTTTATCTATTGGTTTCTGCATGTACTGTGATTTATGAGAAGTTTACAACCTTTTTCTAAATTGTATCAAAGAGAATTGTCCAAAAATAGAATTCTAAGCTACACTACTGAGGGACCATGCTGCTGTTGTATCCAATACTGCATTTTTACTCAGCTGACAGGACTGGCTCTATGGATAGTACAGTGATACAAAGATGAAATATGACTTCTTGCAGGTTTTGATAGAGTTTTTGAGCTTTCCTGTGATATCTGCAGTGTTTGAAAGTATAATTCTGAAATCAATTTAGACCAATTGGAGGTATAGAAAGAGGAGTCTTTCAAGTTAATAAACCATCTAAAAGTTTTACCAAAGATCGAATTTAGGAGTCTGTTCTAGGCAATATTGTCAGTTGTTAATATCTTTTAGACTTTCCCCTTCCCTCCTGCCCTCCCCCTCAGTGTCTTTGGTATCTATAATCTTCTATTCCCTAAGTTTTGATTACTTGAATTTTGTATGATGTCAAGGATTTCTGTCAAGGTGTTTAAGCCAGGTCCAGGGCTTCCAAGTGCAAATGAGGTCTGGTGCACTGAGCCCAAGAGGTTTCTGGGTAGCAATCGTGTGGAAAAAGATAAATGGCCATTGGAGATTTCCCTGACTAGGTGTTTTACTAGAAGTGAATAACATATTGGCAACCGTTGTCCATGTTTTTAGGTAATGATCAAATGATAATGTTAGTTAAATACAAAAAGAAAAGAAAAAGCACTGAATGCATACATGGAAGTAAATTGTGGGGGAAAAGGTTTTTGATTTCTTCGTTGAATTTTTGTTAAGAAAAAAAAGAGTGTGATGTGCTTATTTTCTGTTCTCTGTGGAATATATCTGCTCTATGTCTCCAATTATGTGCCAGTTTGTAGTACAGCCAGGTAAGTGAGTTGCTATTGCTACAAAGACGAATTTCAGCTAGCAGTTCCAGAAACAGGAACATGATTTGGAAGTGTTTTTTTGTCTTAACGGATATTTGTTTTCTTCTGACAGGGGGGAAAAGAAAAATAAATCTTTCTGCCACTTTACCTGTATTTATTTTCTCGTTTCTGTTTCCTTGTGTGCAGACTTGGTTATGTCGCACAGTTTCAAACACTGTTTATCTTCTACCCAGTGCTTTCTGAAACTACGTTAATGTGTCTCAGCTGTCTTTTCTACTGTCAAATCCATAACTAATGGCAAAATGGTGCTTTAAAAATTAATCAGACTGTTTCTGAGGGAATGAAAGAGTGATCTGCATGTAATCACTTTGTCCGAAGAGAAAAAAAGTAGTCAAACACATAAATTAATAGTATGTAAAAAAGCTTAAGACTTAGAAATGTGTACGCTGTTGTATTTTTTTTTAAAGTTCCAACAGCTCCTCAGTTTTATTTTTCCACCCATTTTTAAAATGTTTTGCTACAAGTGAATCAAATATGACTCATAAATCTGAAGGCATACTGGATGTAGTTGTGTTAGAGTATTCGAAAATGGCTTGAAATTAAAATATTGAATTTTTAAGTGTTTATAAAGCTGCATAGCATCATGATTTCCAAAGCAAAATGTTAATTTTCCATTTTTCTTGGTCCTACTTCAAGATTTGAAAATTAAATTTGTATTTTCCTTTCTTAGCAGCAAGTACCAGCTTGCTACAGGTAGGAAATAAATGAATAATTTATCTTGCATTATTTTTCCCACTGAATATATGTTGCAATTTTTTAAAGTGTCCTGATGACTATGCTGACCCCTTTTACTAATAAAAATAGTAATATAATAAGCGTCTATTTCACTGTAACTGACCAAGAAAAGAGCCTGAAGGGTTTAAGAAAAAATGATATTTATATTTTTCCACATAAGTTTCCACTGCTTAGTTTTACATTATGGATTTGAGTGAAATTATGCATCATCTGTAACAGTAGGTTATCTTGTCTGGATTATGTGGAAATCAGTTGTGTTTTCCCAGAAGAATGGCTGTACCTTACAGTTCTTTCAATAAGATCTGGCAGAACTTTTTGCATACTAATGGAATGTGAAAATATGCTATTTTTGTATGCTTTTTCAATTATATTTTGTGCAAACTCTATAAAGGCCTTTTTAAAATAGATTGAATGTAATTAGGACGTATCAACAGAAATCTAAACATATATGTGAAAATTATAAGGTGATCCTTCCTCCCCAAAATTAAAAAACTGAAAATCAGTTTAGTGAACCTGTCAGTTTCAGAGCTGCATGAAGACAGTTGAATGACAACTTCTAATCCTTCAATAATATTATCTGTAGGAGCTGTTAAGTAAACAGGGTGGTTGTTGAACAATACTTATTCAGGCAGCTTGACATCTACATCCTAAAACTTTCAAATGTGTCTCTCAGTGGTCTCCTTTTTCCTATTGAACAATATTCAGAAAAATGCAGCCATGACTTTTGCTAAAATAGTTAGGATGTCTCCAAGATCAAGTAGACTTTGCAGCAAGGTAACAGGTGTAGATATGTTGCATATAGTAAGACGCACTCTATTTTAGTTGAAACCTGAGACTAAGTTTTTTGTATTTGTGAGGCTGCTTGAGGTTGGAAAATCCTTCTGGTTGAAAGCAGCAAGCTGGAGTGGCTTTCCAGAATCTTCTGATCTAAACTGATTAGCATGTCTAAAAATGTGCAGAAAATTGCCATGCTTTAATACGATAAATTGGTTAATATTTCACATATATTGAACATTTTATGATATAGCAGAAGAACGTAAATTTAAAACTGTTACATTATTTGTGCTTATAATCATAAGTCTTTTGAGCAAGAACAGGATACTCTGAAGTTATCTTCAACTCAAGCATTTTGTTTTTATGATATTAGTATGCATGAATGCCTATGAAAAAGAGCTTGCAGCTGAAGGGGTGTGCTTTTGCTCATCATATACTAAACCTAATTTGTTTAGTCTTTGTCTCATGAAATGTGGAGAGAATCTGAACTAGGGTTCTAATCATTTCTGATTGCACCCATTTTTTTTTTCCTCTCTCTCCAATTAAAAATGGAATTACAATTTGTGTGACCTTCTTGGGGTAATCGTGAATGAGAAGCTGTGTTGTCATGAAATGAGAAATCAGTTGAGTAAGGAATGACCAATGCAATTGGAATAGATAATTTTAAAAATAGGGAGCAAGCTGAGAAAAAATGGCTGGAAATGTGTTTGTTTTGGGAATATTTATAACTGAGAGCAAGGGCAATTTTTTTTAAACTACAGAAACTACAAAAATACAGGTCTAGTTTAGATGTAGCATTTTGGAGCCTTTTGATTTGTCTCTATGTAGAAGGGACTGTAGAAGAAGAATTCTACAACAAAATTAAAGATTCAGCTTACCAAATTAGTTTAGTTCAAGAAACCTTTACAGCTCAAGCTGAGGAGCATAACTGAAGAGTATCAGTTACATTTTCATTTACAACTTTTTGTTAAGACGATGTAATTTACTCACATAGACAAGCATAAATAGTAAGTTTCATGCAATATACAAGGTATAATTAAACTTAGAAATAGTATGCTAAAAAACATGCAAGGAAATGCTGTATACAATTCTAGTTCAGAATGAAACTTTCAGAAAAAAATCTTTTACTGATTATAAACATGGTAATGGCCTTAGTGCTTTCTGTAGCTGCCACAGATTTTCTATGTTTCTGTCAGGATGAGGACTGTCTCCTCCATTTCTTAAAGTAAATGAAGGAACAATAAAATAAATACTTGAGCCTGGATGGAAGTGGTCATTTAGATTTGATCTCCAAGCCTGGAGAAACAGTTTTCTGTGAACTTTTTAATTTGCCATACACTTCCAGTGTTAGGTTGTTTTGTGTTTGTTTTTCCATCAACTGTTTGCACATGCATGCTTCTTGCATAGCTCCCTGAATGTCAGCCAGCACTTGAGGGCACTTGAGATTGTGTATCTGCAAAAAGGAATCTGTTTCCTGGGGAACCTGAGGTTTTTTCTTCTTTTACCTTTAGGATTCTTTTCATACAATCCCAACAATTCTTTCAGAGCTGTAGAAATACTTAAATAATCAGTTTTAGGAGACACAAGTAACACCAGAGCGAGTTTTACTAGTCAGTGCATGTACTACTGTAGCTGTAACAGACAACCATAGGAAGAAACAAATTTTCAGAGCCTCTCCCCAGCACTGGATGAGTGAATTGGATTTTTGAATTAAACCTAGGGAACAAGAATGTAGTGGAGTTTACTGACTGAAATAATGCATGAAGTGTAGCCATTTAAAAATTTTTAATCAAAAAATAAATTCTTTTTTGTTTTTAACCTGAGAATGAGATATTCTGTAAAATGTACAAAATGAGACTGACCTTTGAAAAAGTAGAAGACAGTTAGGGCAGAGCTGTAAAACTGACATCTGGTTCTTTATACAACATCTGTGTCTGGAACCAGTTATGTGCTATGTTCTAATTTACTTGCAATAGTAGAACAGGAAATCATGTTCATACAGCTCACTGCGCAGATAGCTTGAAGTAGTGAAGATCTAGTAGATTTAAAGTGATAGGTCCATTCTAGGTGTTTCACTGGTAAAGAGTGCAATTCTAATTTCTTTTTTTTTTTCTAATGGGCAGAAGATAAGCAGAAATGTCTCCAGAAGAAGAGCAGTGTCATGTACCTCAGTACTAAACTAAACCAAAACTTGGAATGCACGCAGAGGACTACAGAGCTGTGGCTCAGGGGTTGAACTGGGACTGAATAGTGAAGGAGGCTGTTGCCACCAGGAAAACATAGAATCGAAGAATCATAGAATGTTAAGGTGTTAGAGGGGACCTTAAAGATCATCTAATCACACCCCCCTGCCTTGGGCAAGGATACTTCCCACTAGACCAAGTTGCTCAGGGTCTTTTTCACCCTGGCCTTGAACACTGCCAGGGTTGGGGCATCCACAAGCTCCCTGGGCAACCTGTTCTGGGTGTCTAACCACCCTCACAGTGAAAAATTTCTTTCTAATATCTAACTTAAGTTACCCCACTTTCAATTTGTACCCATTACTCCTTGTCCTGTCACTACAGTTCCTGATGAAGAGTCCCTCTCCAGCTTCCCTCTAGGTTTCCTTGAGATACTGGAAGGTTGCTGTGAAGTCTCCATGCAACCTCGTCTTTTCCAGGCTGACTTGTTGCAAATTTTGAAGTGTATCTGGTGAATAAGGCAAGGGGAAAAACTGGAAAAAGAGAAGAGATAATGGCATGGTTTATAAAGTTGGATGCCATTTTTTGAGGTTGTATTTATCCCCATACCTGCTGCTAAGTCGCTTTGTGGAGCAAGTAACTTCCCTAATACTGCACTGTTGCTTTCTGTCTGCTCGGTCCATGAGACCTGGCTTGCAAAAGTGTTGGCGCCTGCAGCTGCTACTCTTAAGTGCTTCACTTTGAATGACTTAAATACCATGTAGCAAATAATGACTTATTTTGGGTGTAGGGAAGGAGCAAAAGAAAGGAAATAGTTGTGACTTTATCTTTTTGATTACCCTCCATCACTCTGCATAACTATAACTATATATATATATTTATATATTTATATAAAAAAGCATTGTCTCTTATTGTTCATACTGTGGCTCCAACCACATCTCTTCCTTATATTTTGCAACACAGAGAATGTGCCATCTGCATTTCTGGGTTTGCATTTACCACATATAATGTGAAGTGCTTTGGAAGACAAACGAGCATGAAAGATCAAACTGGCAGCTACTTTCTGCTTACTCTTCCTTGGATGAAGTTCCTGGTAATTCAAACAGACTTAGTAATATTTCTCATTTCACGTGACAGTTATCACAATCATATTTTTGGAACTATTAATGTAGTTACTATAGGAAAGAGTATCATACGAAAGTAACTGAGAATATTTATTCAAATGCTACTTAAAAAAAATGATCAACATCTTCACTAAGTTGCTCCATACTGTATCTAAACAGTAAGGAGAAAACAAACCAATTAGTCGCAGGCACAGAATGTTGGAGGCATCACAAGTAGTATGATTATAAGTGTAGTGACTCAGTATTATGGTCCTGCAGAGCAGATGGAGTTTTCATAGACAGCCATAATTTTGGCACTTTGAATTTTAAAATGTCTGGCTTTGCAAATGTAAAATTATTTTTGTGTATGTTCAGGTGTATAATGTACTGATTCAAAAAGATACAAAGGGAATGGAAGTTATTTGTACCTATGTCCATGTGCTTTATCATTAGATTTGAAAACCTTAAACCCTTCTTACAGTTCTGCCAATTGACCTAATAATCTAGAGAAATATGGGTAATGTTTTTGTTTTCATTCTGCAGCTTGTCTCATGTCATCACATTCAGTGATGAAATACTCTATGTTTAGAAAATATCTGTAAATGCTTCACATTTAGAAAAATTCTGAAATAGTACTGTGTTTAAATATTTTTGCCAAACTGGTTTGAGATAAGTAGTTCAGGTGATCAAACTGTTTTACTGGGTCATTTGTTGAACAGTATAGCAGAAGAAAATCAGTGCCAGAACAAAGACTTTGTGATTAAGTCATCTGGTTCTTATGAATTACACTATTTGTACATTAGTCAGATTCATATTCAGGAACAGTTCTAATTTGTACTTAGATCCTCTAATTAAAAAGTATATTGTATTTATGTGGTTTAAGAGCACTAGTATCTTAAATGAATGTATTTTATATATAATTTTCTCCGAGTATATGTTAACTAATGCTGATGAGCAGCATAGTAAATTGGATTCAACTTTATAATCTTACGTCAAGTCCATCCATCATTCTTCCATTTCAATGACTTGGAGCTACATGGTGCAATTAACTACTTCTTCCAGGCAACTAGATGTGTTGTCTGTCCCTTCTGCAAATCTGTGCAGGACTTGGAAGTTTCTTTTATATGGATCCCCTGAGGCAAGTACTTTCTGTTCTAGGAAGGAGGTTTAAAAAATTGCCTGCCTCATGAAGAACATAAAATGTGAATGCTATTACTGACATTCTTCTACTTAAAACAGAACATCTGTGGTAGGAATTCTGTTTCCTTTCTCCTCAGTTGCCTTCACTTGTTTTTGCTTTAGGGAGGAACATAGGAAATGGATTGAAATGACCATCACATTTGTAGCGCTGGTGGGAAACAAAAGGCTTTTTTTTGTTTTTCTTAAATTTTATAAAATGATAGTTTTTCGTCTGGTCTCCATACTGCACCAGTTTGCCTCTTGGACATAAGGATTTCAGCCCACGAATGGCTAGCTGTTTGTCTAGCCAAGTGTGCCAGTCTTCAGCAGTAATATGTGGGAGAAGCTCGTTAAGGAGTCATCTCATGCCTAGCCCCCTCTCATGAGTTTATTTCTCGTACTGTCCCCCAAGTCCCTGTCATTTATTAGTGATTTTAGAGGGCATGTCCATTCTTATTTCAGGATCAGTTTTGGACCTCTGGTCTATTTAATTGTCTAATGTATTTTTGGTTCTGTTGATACTGTCACACTTAATACAAATTCCAGAAGATCCATATAAGATGTCTATAAATAGAGCTTAGAAATTTTCTGTAAGTCTTGTGTGCTCTCTGTGTAAGAAACCTGAAGCATTTCTTGCTAGAGTGGTATTTCCAGTTAGAGGGAAAGGGTTGTCAGTACTTGTCAGATGGAACATGCTAAGAACTGTGTGTGTAAACCTTGTTCTCCCATCAGGAGTAGTTTTCTCATATCTCACAGTCCTCTTCAATATTTTGCCCCGTATTCTGGGAATAGGCAAATACACCAGAAGGTTTTGTAACTACGGACATGAATAAAGTGAGTGGTGAGTGCAGCCAAATCAGTTGGTCTGGTATGTCACAACTGTGCCTTGAGCTCTCTTTCATGAGTTCCTTGCAGGTATTCGACAGTCACGTGTACAGTTTTAATGTGGGGAAATAGGCAGTCATTCTCTGCCTGGTGGTGGACACTACTGGTAAGGTACAAAGATAGTCATATCTACCTGAGGATTAGGTAAGTCTGTTCAGGCTGATTTAGTGTGAGCTAGGTGGAGTGTAGAAGTTAATGAAGCATGGTTAAATTATCTCAGTCACATTTGACGCTATAACTGTGCATTTTTAGTCCGTCTCAATTGTAAAGTAAAACGTGTTGCTTAAGCCAGAATGTAAGCATTGATAGTTTGTTTATCCATCAATCAAAATTCATCATGACTTGAATTCCTTGGGTCTGAATTGAATATTGGAAGAATACTAGATTTTTCATCATTTTTTTCCAGGAAGCCTGAAAAACTCAATGCTTGGGATGCCTCACTGTGATAATGTATATAAAAGCCTCCTGTATATTTACTGTAATTATTGCTTCTGAACAGAATATGAAAAGTCTCCTTACATTTTTGGCTAGGTGAGAGAGTCTGTCATACAGGAAAATAACAGTTTCCAATTTGATATTTGTCATGCCTTTTTTTTCTGAGATTTGTTCTTCCTTTTATTTCATATTTCCCCTGGCTGTAATGTAAATGTTTCTTTAAATTTTGGAGTTTCATTATGCATCTCTAAGCCATCCTAATTTAGAAGAAGGTGAAGAAATAGATATGCCTGAACATATACTCTAACAGACATGCTTGCTATAAAATGATGTTTATTAATGTAGGTGAAGACTAGGGACCGAATTGTTCAGGAAGAAAAGTTTCAGGATGAAACAATAATCCACAGAATTTTTCGTATCTTGAAGTATTTCAAGTTTGCATCATTTTTCCAACTCAGTTGATCTGCTGTCAAAAAAAGGAGGACTTGGACAATTGCAGCTGTTTTAGATGAGGAAATAAGGGGAATGTCTATGCTTCAGTAATGTTGGGATTTGACTTTTGAAGGCCAGGGAACATATATGCTGCTCACAAGGTGGTAGGTTGACTGTACACTGTAAGTGGCACTGGACAGACTGTCAAGGTTTTTATACATTTTTCTTTGCCCTCATCTCCCAAAAAGACCACCAGTAATTATTGCGTCTGTCTTATCAACTGAATACTCGGTGACATGTGCGGTACAAATATGGATCCACAGCTGAAGAAGACAATCTGGCAGGTTGTTTTGGTTTTCATCTGTTTAACTAATTGCTATGTACGTGAAAAACAGTAAGTGGAAATAGAAGTAGAGCATATGAATTTTCATTATCATGAAATATAAACCCCTACTCAAACATTGCTTAAAAAAATAAGAATGAGGTTATCTACTGATGAGTGGTATTTGTTTTTTCATTGTGTAGATTGCATTCTTTCTTTGTATATTTAATGTGGAATTAGTGTCATATGATGACCTTTCAGCTTTTGATTCAATGCTTACTTGAAAAATAATTGTTCCTAAGAAGTTTGACTATGTAGCAATAAGGCATTATAATATGAAGTTATTGTATCTTTTGGGTTTTTTTTTTTTTTGGTGGTTGCACGTTACTGGGATAAAAAACATATACTATTTTATATTGAATCTCTTAAAAAATCTTTTGGTTTCCTTTTTTTTTTCTCTCCTCTCCTTTGGTAAAGAATATTTGTTTTGCATACTGTGTTTTAGGAAATTCCTTAACTGTCTTCTAAAGACTGGACTTTAATGAAGAAGGGAATGTACATACACTTGCTTTATGTGTCTGGCTAATATGTTTAAAAGTGTGTCTAAAACCTGTTAAATTTTAAAACATCATCCGTTCTTCCGTAAGTCTTTGATCTCTGTGTTTTGACATACTGTTGTAAATGGAACTGACCTTACATATGGACTGTGGTGTGAAGTGTGGTATGAAAGTGCTGACATTAAGTTACTATTACTTTCAGTATTTTGTCTCTGTTGTGAAAATTTTACTCTTTGACACTTTTGTGTAAGTGATGGAGTCATTGCATCTCTCCATGCCTCTATTTTTTTCATGTTTGGGAAGGACAATTATATTTCAGTCTTTCTTCAGTTGTGTACTTTGAGATCAATGAGTAAAGCTTACAAGAGTGTTACTGGTAATAGTACTAGTAATTAAGTATTTTAAAAATTTACTTCTAGTCAGAATAAGAATAACTGATTAATAAAGTGTGTAGAAAAAGCTAGTGCAATGAGGGCAAAGTTTATATGTGGGAAACTAATGTTTTAAAGATGTGTATTTAATAATTGTTATAGGAATACAATTAATTTGTTATGGTGTATATCAGGAAAAGAAAATTACTTTGAATTTTTGGTTCATATCAGTTCTGAAGGACTGATGCTTTAGCCTTTGCTATAAGCAAGTGACATTTCTGTTCAGATTTTAGAATGCTAACACATATCTCTGTGCTACCGTGTCTCTTACTGTTGTAGGTTATGTACCTGACACTTGGCATTCACACCTCTTTTGGTGACGCACATTTAGTGTTTATGTAAATTCAACTGGGGGCCAATGTCACCATTTCTGCTTGTTTCACATGATGTATTGCTAAGCAGCATGTGTACAAACAACAGTGTTTGCTTTCGTTATATCTCTTTTCTATCCCCTTCCAGCCCCCCACTTCCTAAATAGTGACACAAGTTTGAAAGGTAAGTATTAGCTTGTCAGGCAAAACAGTAGTTTTAGTTCACAGTCTGTGAACAATGAAAGATGCTGTAGATAGTGAGGATTTTTTTTATGTTGGATGTTCTTCAGTTTAATTGATCACATTCCCAGCAATTACTTTATTTTCCTTGCAATCACCTTTTTTTTTTTCTTCTGGAAGCAATGATTCATTAGGATATTTTTTACACATTCTCATCCATATTCACTGAGGAAAACAGTTTTGGAATACTGTTGTTCTCATGTACACACCTATTATATTGTACCTATACAAGATATGGTTAAATTATAGATCTGAGTATCAATTTCAGGTATTGCTGAAGACTTGTTATTCCGCTGTCTACATTTCTGAAGTGTAAAAGCACTATACAAATGTGTGTGTGTGTGTGTGTATATATATATCTAGAAAGAGGGAGACAGGATTTCCTGTAACTAGAATTTATAGTGTGTGACATTTTCCACTCATAAATAGCCAGCCAGATGCTGTTGAGAGAACTGAGGAGGAGAACCTCCATAGTCAACTGAATTGAAAAACAACTCAATAGTCAACAGAATTGTGAAAAAATGAAAGTAAAGGGCACATTTTCTTGCCTGAGGTATCACTAAAGGCAAAATTCAGGAAGGGAGGTATTTTCAAAGACATTTTATCAATTTCAGTTTTATTTTCTGGGCAATAGACTTTGTTTTTCAGTATTAATTTTACTTGTACAGTGAAAACACTGTCCAAGATGTTTCACTGTTGTGGGGGTTTTTTGGTTTTTGTATTTTGGGTTTTTTTGGGGGGGGGTTTTTTGGTTGCTTTTTTTAGGTAATGGTGTGTTGTGGATACCTTGTCTTGTTTTTTCTAGTTTTCTAGAAGGAACAGTTTGAGAATTTCCAAGTATGAGCCATCATTGCTTGTCCTGCTCGATTTGGACTAGGATCTGTTGAGTATATCATTTAGTGATGGCTTGCTTTGTAACTATGCTGCATTTTTAATCTTTCTCAGATTTTGCCATTAAAATTATCTTACAGAACTCAAATCTTATACATATTTGATATTATAATTTGCATGTAACATATAGCCAAAGGTGATAAGTAGTAAATTTATTTGATTTACATTTTTTACTTATATTGGCAGACTGATGGTAGCCTTGATCCTATTTTGCCTTTCTGTTTTTGTTTTTCCATTTTTAAGGAGAAAAAGAATGTCTTTCCCAGGATGTTTGATTATACAAAGGTGAACTCCATTATTTTTCTCATTTGAGATTCATCAATTTGCATATTAATGTTTTCAATGGAAACTAAATATGCTAATTTCACAGCTTCTTTGCAGATTCCTTAATCATGAAGGTATTTGTATGTTTAAAAAGAAATGAGGTAAACTGCCAATATTGCTTCATAAAATTATGCTACAGGTCAATCTGAAAATCATGTCTGTTTCAGGGACCGTGTCTACATTGGGACTAGAACCAGCTGTCACTGAAGTCGAAGTTCACTATCATTTGAGAGATTTGTTTTCTGGGTTGGTTGATTCTTCTGCCTTTTACCCCTGGTTTATGTAAACAGTTAAGCAAATGTTCATTCAGCAAGTCAGTCAACAGCTCTTGCAATCATTTTGGATATGATTTTCAAAAATGTGTTTGTACATGTAGTAAATATAGGTACCTCTTTACATTCAATTATGATTAGATGGATAACAACTTCAATGCTTTAGTCTGTTGTAAAATGGAGTTAGCATGATGAAAGCCAAGAACCACTGTTTTAGAATTAAAATATGTTGGAAAAACTAGAAAGGTGTTGCTAAGGCTTTCAGAGCTTCTCTTCTGAGGCTAACTGAATTTTTTGCTTAGTGTCAGGTTGATTCCTTCCATGTCCGCAGAGATAGTATTGTAATGTCAGGTTGCAATAAGTTAAAATATATAAGAATGATAGCACAATTAACAGGTTTGCCATCCTGATAGCACTGTAAGCAGCTCTGCTGTAGGGTTGGGAGGATATTCGAGATGTACTTAAAATAAGTTATAGGCTGTTCTGCACAGTGATGAGGGGAAGTAAGTTTCAGAAAATTACAATTTAGAGTACCTCAGTTAGGATTTGCCCTAATGGCCTGTTTGGCCTCTAATATAGTCACCTTCCTGGGCTGCTGGTGATGGTGGGACTGAGTCCTATCAAATGACTAGGAACTCTTCTAAATATACTGAGATTTCTTTCAATAATATTAGATCACAGAGCAGTTTAATTTGTACTGCTTGCAGAATGTTATATCTAATGCTGGATACCATTTGTACTACACTATCATTGTATTTAAATTTGATTAATATAGCTTCTGACTTCATTTTCTTATACCGTATGGTAAATGCTGAATAATTATGTCTGTAAATTCATGCAGTTTAGAGCTTATTCATTGCATATCATAGTCAAATTTTAAAATTGTCATCCAAATGTCCTCATTTAAATGAGATATGCATCCCATGAGGCTGTCCCATTAAGAAAAATTTGAATAAAATGTATGCCATGTTGTCATTATGAACTCTGAAGAGATTTTTCTCTTCAGCTGTATTTTAGTGTTAACCCAATGCTTCATAGTAACTCCAGTAACATTGTTGTTTCAAAGGAGTAAAACATTAATTATATACTTTTTCTTTAAAAAGTTCACCAACCTTAAAACAATCTATCTGTAATGTGTTTTAAGCACTGTTATTATTGTAATAATGACTAGGTGAACCTTGACTGTAGGCTGATGTCTGGAGATTAGTATTTTGGTGCCCCTCAAGTGGCTTGTTGCACAAAGACCATTATCAAGGCAGACTGATGCCATACAACCTCTTGGAGATAAATTAATATTTAAAAATCACATTTCTTAAATAGTTTCTTAACAGGAATAATTTGAGCCTTCAGTAAGTAGATTTGATGAGGTGAATGTCCTTTTCCAGACCAGATTTCAAATAGGACTAAGTAAAATCAATACTTAAAAAAATATATATTCAGCAGAAATAAGTGCAATTTGCAATATAAACTATTTCAAGCCATTTCTGTGAACAGACTAAGATTTTTATTCTCTAATCATATGTTTAGAGGGGCAGCTATTTAGTAGATTTTTAGCTTTCCAGATGCTCAAACAATGCACTCTTAAGTACAGTAGCCATAGATTATCCCCA
The DNA here is from genome assembly GCA_013400975.1 of Atrichornis clamosus. Taxonomy (NCBI): domain Eukaryota; kingdom Metazoa; phylum Chordata; class Aves; order Passeriformes; family Menuridae; genus Atrichornis; species Atrichornis clamosus. The sequence continues at coordinate 394,938 of WBMZ01013102.1, read as the reverse complement.
GAATGCTGTAGATTAGCTATTTTAAGATTGGAATTTTGAATAAAAGCTGGAGAAAAAGCGACAGCACTTGCAAATGTGTTGTCTCCATTAGCTCATTTAAAATATATTTATCAGTGAAAGACACAAAGTAAGCAGTGTCTGCATGTAACACTGTTACTTCATTAATATTTTACATACATATGTGTATGTCTATAAATAAAACCTTTATGTGAGTTCTAACAACAAAGAATATCCAAATCAGAGGCCTTTTTTGTTTGTTTGCTTCGCTAGAAGGGTGGTACAAGTTGTGATCACCAAGGACTGATTAGCAAATTTTGGACAATAATGAACGTGGTTAATTCTTTCTGTTTCTTTAGATATTCAAAATTTTACAGTTTTGGCAGATACGTTGTTTCACTGCCAGTTGGGACAGTATTTTTAATTTGCTTTAATTTAATAATTGTAACTCTTACAAAAATATATTTTTATTGAATGCTTTGTAATGTGTAATTTTTAATCCTTAAAATTAAGGATAAAATATGTTTATTTTAATTTAAAATAATTGGCTTAAAATGTTTTTCTTATTAGGAAACAGTACCTATTAGATCTATGTCTTGCTGGGTTACCTGATTTAGCTAATTTAAGGCAAACCAAGTTCGAAGCTCCGCTTCTTAAAATACTTAGGTTGAAGAAATAATTAATTTATTAAATTACTTTTCTAATGAAAATCATTTGCCTCCAAACAAGTAAGTAAGCTGCAAAGATACTTTAATGAAAAATAGCTGAATTGTAGTAAGTTCTGTACTCAGATTAAAGCCAACCCAAATCATCTTTTTAATGACTTATGTCTGAGTTGCTAAAAGTCCGAAGTGATAAAGATCTTACTTTCAATTACAGGAGCTATCTATACTGCAGTTGAATATGTTGCAAAATACTTAAAATCAGGAATGTAAGGCCATTCAGTAATGGTCTAATTTTCTGACTTAAATTGGTGTAATAGAAGTTATATCTCAGCGAACCTCTCCTCCATGACGCACAGTCAAAAGTCTCCATATGTTGTTATTACAGCCTTCGTGAATTCAGGGAGGCTTTGGGTGGGTTCCTGCAGAATGTGATGGTTCCAGTACATTTCAAATTGATGAAGGACAGCTACAGAGCAGGCTTGCAGGCAGAAAAGAACCAGTATATGTAAACCCAAAAGCGTTGAGTAACATTGTTATTACCCTTCTCTAGTGACAAAGACGACATGAAAAATTGCTTTATTTTTTCATTTGATTTAACCAATAATGTTATTTCAGAATCATTACTGGTTGCTTGTTAGCAGTACTGGCAATATTTTGTATATGTTCCTTTATTTTCTTTTTTCTGATGATTAGATTTGCATGTCATAGAATCATAAAACAGCCCAGTTTGGAAGGGACCTTGAAAAATCATCTGGCCCAACCTTTTGGACAAAAGGCAGCCTAGGTGAGATTTTCCAGCACCCTCTACAATCACATCTGGGAAACCTCCAGTGATGGGAAGGCTGTTGCAGTGTTTGACTCCTCTCACTGTAAAGAGCACTTAGATTGAGGAGGGACCTTTCCCCATGCAGCTCATACCTGTTGCCCTTGTTTTCTCCACATGGCTCCTAGTGAAGAGGGAAGTCTCTGTCCTCATTGTACCTCCCCGTTGAGCACTTGTAGATGAGTATGAAATGGTTAGTTCTGTTAATGTTTTGCCTGTACTGGAGAATTTTCACCCAAGTGTCTGGAACACTGCAAAAGAGAAGATTGAAAAAATAAATCTCAAAGCAAAAAGAAAATGGTGATTAATACATTTTTCACACTGCTTCAACTCCCAAGATTATGTAATACCAGCATGCTGAATCTAAACTTCACTCTTGACTGGGCAGTCCAGCTGCAGTTACTGGAAACAATGGTAGAGATACATCAGATTTGTGTTGTCAACCTATAAACCAAGTGTCTTTGGTACAGGTTGTATCTCACATCCAGCACTGACCACAAGTTAAATGCAAAGAGGAACTGGGGACAGCGAAGTGTCGGTGGAGCACTGATAGCCACCTGAAGAGTATTTAAAAGAAAAAAGGGAAAAAAAAGTATAGTGTCATTTTTTTTCCCCCATACCTCACATTCCCTAATATGAAAACATTGTTTGCTCAGAATAACACTGTAACCACTGCTGGGAATATAGCACCATTCTTGTTGCAGATAACTCACTTGAAATGCGCACGGATTGATTAAAGTGCTGAAGTGCCCTGAGCGCTGACTCCCAGCTGTGCTCGCTCTGATTGCCGCTCGCGGTGCGCGCTGGGAACTCTGCTCGTGGAGAACTGGCAGGCGTTTGGTATTGCCCCGCTCAATACCAATTGTGTAATAAAACTGGTGATAGAGAAAAATTGGATTAGTATTCTCAGGTATGAATGGGCTTTTGGAAAAAAAGGAAAAACCTGGCATTGCTGCGTAATTCAGAGTGCAGATGTTCAATTTTCATACACTTTCTATATAAATGCTAACTTGCATAACTAATAGCACAAACTCGACAGTTTACTGAATCTTGTTGTCACGGCACAATAATTTCCTCAGTTTTGCCTGTGAAGGCTGATTTTTTTGTAATATTGTGTAAGATTTACCTTTTTTTTTAATTTTTACTGGAATGATCTTACTTGCACTCTTGTCTACTGAAGGACTGGCAACGTGACAGCAGTTTCTGAAGGAGGAGCTTATTTTGAATATTAATCATTACAATGAAATTAGAAATTACGGAAAGAATCCTGTCATATTTTCTTATTAAGGTACAAACTGTGTTGCTGGCATCTAAGTTGGACAGGTGACTGTCCAAATCATCACATTGTGAAACTTACGAGGTAAAAAGAGGGTGGTAAAGCCACTGTGTGACTTGTTGGAGTTACTAAATTTGATCTGCTGCTGAGTTCTTCATCTTGAATGTAATGAATACTTAGTGTTGAACATCAATGTATTATTTATTCAAATCTTTCATCCAGAAAACTAGATCATTTTCTGTGCTGATGGGAGAAGAGTGGCTGTGAGTGTAATCCGTGAGCTAGATACTGGTAGATGCAGATTCAAGGAATAAATATCCTTAAATGTACAAAGAACTGGATTCACTTTGTTGATTTTCAGCACCAGTTCACAGTAACTGATTACAAATATCTAGGTTTTGTATAAGTACTGATTCTGACGGTAAATTGGTGTGAGATATGAGTGAAGTACTACTAAGAGTAGTCCTTATTTTATAGTATTTTTTTTGTGTTTATAGTTGTGTTTTGCTTCCAGTTAAGAATTTTCTGCTTTCTTATTTTTTTGGTACATACATATTTCAAATTTTACACTGCAATGAGAGAAATTCTGTGGAAACTAAATAGGCTTTTTTCTTTTAGAAAATCTAGCTGCTGGCTAGAGTCACTGTTTTGAAACGTGAAAAATTTCTCACCAAGTTGGATTTTTCATTTAAATAAGCTTCTCAGTGTTATTACTGAATGCATAGTAAACTTACTGTCTAAAATATGGTAACTGTTCCATGACTTATTTTTACTTCTACAAGCATTTAACGTTGAAGTTAAAGTAGGTAAAATTAGTGTTATGTTCAAGAACTGTTTTGCTAACCCGCTTGCTAGCAAGTGGTTGGCAGTAATAGTTCCACTTTCTTCATTAGCTTTGGAGGATATTAGATTGCAAATGAAGTTACTCATGAGGATGAAGCCCCAAATTTCTCCTGAACGTTCATATATGACTTAAAATTCTTGTACCAAAAAATGGGTGAGACTAGCAGAACTTCAGGAAAATTGCTTGCAGTTTCCTGATTAGTAGATTAACTTTGTGGAGATCAGCATTTAGTACTGTCTCTAGTAGGCCTAAAACTGCAGAATGAAAGACGTCTCTTATTTCACTAAAGCTTTGCTGTCGTACCTTTCAACTTTCGAGCCTGCCAGTGTGTGTGATAGAAGGCATCAAAATGTGTGAAAAATGACCCAAATCCAGAACTGTTATTTGCAGTTATCAATACAAACTGTTATTGTGCCATAATTGACAGATGGTTTTGCACTCTAATATCTGTTTTTAAGGATATTTTTACACTGATTTAGACAGAGTTGTGTTGTGGGATCTGGGGGTTTTGTGTGTTGGTTGTTTTTTTTCTTTTTTTTTTTTTTTTTTTTCCTAAAGCAGCAGACACAAACCCTAGGAATTAATGCTGCTCAGCAAGAAGGAATTGCACTGTAGAAAAACTGTGGGAGTATAGTAACAAATCAAAATTTGTTATTTGAGTTGGGGAGCACTATGGCCAAAACACACTCTGAACCCCCCTGAAAGTGCTGGTGAGTAGCTGTTGTATGTTCTAGTGTGAAATGTATTTTGCTTTCTGTAAAACTCTGTAAGATCTGAGGTTTATTCTGCTGCAGAGAGAGAAAAAATACTTGAGAATTTATAAAGCGGGATAAAATGAAAACTGATTTGTTTCTAGTTCCTTGGCAAGCACATTTTACTAAAGCAGTGATGAAGTCTACTGTTAAAGTGACTTCTTTCAGTTCTTCACTCCTGTCCAGTCATGTACTTGGAGTGAATAAATGTTAATGGTAATTGTAGCTCTGCTTGAACACTGGCATTAGAGTTAATGTGTTCTTCGAAAGTTCTTATTTTTGTACAGATTATGTCTTGTTTTCATTAGGTGTACAATTTCAAGACTAGTGTCAGGACCAAACATAGATTTCTCCAATTTGGTATAATTTCCACTTGAATTTTCTCAGGACATTAAACTGTATATTTTAAAACTAAGTTAGATTCTTCTTGATTGAAAATCAACAGTTTACAATTCCTTTCTTGAGAACAGCCAGAGTAGTCAGATGTTTATAATATAGAAAAGAACTGCAGTTAATAGGAAGGTGTCTGTTAGGGTAGGCTGGCCTGTTATGAATATTGTTGTGTTTCAGTGGACTGTGTTGTTATTTGGGGAACTGTATAAAAACCACACTGGTTTTGGTTATGTTCTATTACAGAGAGTTTTGTGACTTTCATTGTGCTCCTTGGATAGGTTAATAGATAATCTCCTTTGTGGCTCATGTCTTAACTGTTGCTGGATAATGTAAGCAGTACAGCAATGTTTCTGCAACACCATAGCATTTCCATAGATCCTTTCCTGGTGTTAATTACAGCAGAATTCTATGAGAGGACTTTAAGTGACTGATTTAAAACATCTTCAGCATCGCTATCAGTAAGGTTTTCTTCTAACGATTATTTCTGCGGAGTGGAACTGCAGGAAGCTGTGTTGGCTGTGGAAAGTGTGGTGGTGCAGTGGCTTTCCTCGGGTGAAATGGTGATGGAATTAAAGAATCTACTGATAGTATGAGGACCTACCTGCATCTGGAGCTTGGTGTTTCCACCTGAAATGGGTTTTTTTGTGGAGAACAGAAGAAAATTGATCTCAAGAGACACTTAAGTGAGGTAAAATGATAGGGTCCAGCTCAGGGATGGCGACTGTTTGAAAGAAATCTGAGAAGAGAAGTAGAGGTAGAAAGGAAGAGAGTCATGTAAGATGAGAATAAGATGGTAAGGAATGTTAAGCTGGTGTACAAGTACAGGAAGTACAAATAAATGAAGAGCTCTGAAAAGAAATGTTTTGGTTTTGTCTGTGAAACAAGCCATATTAGGTATTGTGGAAAAGAAAAACCAAAGCCCACAAAAAACCCCCGGAAGTAGAGGGAGATAAGAGTCATGCAGGCAGAACATTTGGGAATGCTGCCGTGTCACCATTTCTTCATACTGCACATGCTTGCAACTCTTTTTTCCTAATGTGGCCTTCTTGCATAATTGCTGGTCCAAAGTTTTTTGTATGCAGATCTTTCCTCAAGCCCTTCCGTGTGTTAGTAGAGCCACTTCTGGAATTGTAGAAGTCTGGGAAACTAATTTATGAATACACTTATCCATTTGTCTGTATTCTAATGCTGCATCTTTGCTTAGTCCCAGTGGGCTTTAGGGGTTTTCCTCAACATTTGCTGAGGAAATTGTTAGTCTGGATTGATGATAACTGCATGGAACGTGTTCATAGCAGCCACCTTTAAGCACCTACTTGAAATTGTTAGATATGTTTCCTGAAATTGAGTAGAAAACTGTTGCCCAATATGTTTAGTGTTTTTATGTATACACACACACATACATATGTTTTTGTGTTTTTATTGCCATTGAAGATCTAATGCTTGGAGCTGTCACAGGAGGTTGCTTTGTCTCCTGTCTGTTGCTATAAATATTTCTGTTATAATCTTAACAACAATCTATAATGATACTAAATTTGCCAGTTTGCAAGAGTATTCTCAGAGCTGCAGCTATGGGCTAACAATGAGCTTGGTATTAAAAGAAAGAAGAATGAGCCCCAGAAATAGCTTGTTTGCGATCTAGTATCACTTCCTACCCTTGCATGCATGGATTTTTTTTTATACTGTGGCTTGGTGGTTTTTTTTCCCCCCTTCTCTGTTTTATATACCTTCTGGGGAACTACTGGAACCTTTGTGCAGGGATTAAAAAAGTGATAAAAGCAAGTGTCAAATATGTTGCTGCTTTATGTAAACCACAGTTTTAGTATGATGAACAGTAGCGCCTAGCCTTTAGGCATGAATGTTCAGCTGCTGGGAGCTTCAGCATTAAGTACTAATGTGGGCATTCATACCCACTGCCCCTTTCTGTAGTGATTCCCTGTAACTTATTTACTTTATCAAAGACACCAACTCTAATCTGACAGCATTTGCAATCTGCCAAAGTGTAAAACTGTCACAAGATGCATTTACATATATAGCAGAATCTGCATAGCTGTACAGGAGGTGAAAATAAGTCGATATAAACCTGTGTCAGTGAAGATGGGATTTTGTGTACAAAATCTGGCAAAACAGTTTATCAGATTTTAAGCTGTCCTTGGTGCCAGATGAGAAATGGAAAAATTTATGATGAAACATGACAAAATTTTGTGTCACTTTTATTATAGGACAAAGTACAAACAGTAAACTAGCCACTCAGGTATTGAAAGCTCACAGAACGTGGATGTTAATCACTGCCTGGCACATGTAGCTAAATTATCATTCTCTTTCCGAGGCTTGCTATTCCTCATGGTGACCATGCTTTCCTTCAAAGCTTTGACTTTATTTTTATGGTTTGATATCTTGATATAATTGTTGAGACACTCAAAGAAGATAAAAAGCAAGTGAGAAATCCCAAACAATTTTATGAAACATGAAGATCAGACTAATGACATTTTTGGTTTTTTGGTTTTTTTTTTTAGGGTATATTTAGTTTTATGAGTTTTTTGGTTGTTTTTCTTGTGTTCTGTTTTCTGATACCTTCACTTAAGATGAAATTTGGATTTTAGTCACATGCACAGATAAATTTATTAACATTACATGTACTTCAGAATAAAGATTAGTACTATAAGCTGTTTGTACTTATTTATACATAAGTTTCTTTTGTGAAATAATATATTGGTAAAAAAAGTTGAGGACATCTGAAGCAAATACAGTGTTTGCTTTTTGCAATGGAGGAGTTAAAGTAAGGGCAGCTTCCATGATATGCCAAATCACAGGCAGTTTGTTACGTTTCCAGCTGTTTTTTATTTGCTCCATGTGGATCAGCAGAGATAGAAAAGCCATGCTCTGGTTTTTAGTGCTCCTTCTCTCTGCTTGCATTTGGGAAGATGCTACCTTTTAATCTTAGTTTATATCCTCCTGAAATATTCCATTGATACTCAACAATATGGGATGGCATCATGAAGATAACTGGAATGTAAACCTCTGGAAGCTAAGCAATGAAACATTATTATATATATTGCACGGTCTACATTGTCTTTGGAATATAGTGTGGAAGCTGTTTGGCAGAGCAGCCTGTTGGCCAAGGCCCATGGCAGCACAGTCCTGGGCGATCCCAGCAGGCAGATGCAGGCATTACTCAACACATGGCAGAAACTTTGTAGACAAGCGCTGTTGCGGTAAACGGTGTTACAATGCAGCATATGATGCTAAATCTGCAAGAAGCAGCTCTGTTGAATTGTTAATGAATTGTTAATGAATTGCTAATCGACTAATAAGAATGAAAATGTTGGGGAAGGTGGAAGTACCCTGAAGCTGCAGTTTGGAAAATGGAAGGCGAGGCGCAGGTTGCCTACCACATTTTAAATTGTTAACATTGTGCAAAAAAGTGCTTCAGATATTGAAATACAGGGCATGTCTGTGAATCCTCTGTCTGGTAACATTAGCAAGTATAAACTGTGTGTTGCACTGTGGGACTATAAATACACATCTATTGTGCTAAATTATCCTGGGTGAGGGAGTAACATGTGGAATTGCATAGCATCACATAGCTTTTTAAATGCAAACTTACGAAAATTGCAACTAATAGAATCATCATTAGTTTCTAAAATTACTATTTCTGTTAAAAGATGCTGAATTCATTGGCAATTTTTTTGTCAAAATGTAGCTGGTTTTGCGAGATAAAATTTTGAGTTGTTGCAGAAAGTACAGTGTCAGGAAACTGAAACTTTGGAAAACAGGAGATGAAGCATTAACCACCATGCTGACATAGGAAGGTCAAAACGTTAATTTACCCACAGCTAGCTTTACTTATAAAGCACATTTATTTCCATCTTCTATTGTAATGAGAATTTATGTAGATTTGTTCCAGACTCACTAATTAAGTACCACTTGAAATTAATGATTGTTTTATGCTGAAAGCATATTTATGTTTTTTTTTCTTTTTGTTGTGGCAAGGGATAGTCCAACATGAATATTTATTAAAACTTTTCAAGTTACTTAACATTTTGCACAGTGCTTCTTTATTAGGGCTTTTTTTAGCAGTTTGTTTTTCCCGTATCAGTTTTAGAGCAGGAATGCAAGATGGGATTTTTGTTATGATACCAAGATTGAGCAAAAGGTTTAATCTATGTGTCCTGTGAGAAAACAATGTGGAGTTGAGTGCTTGGGTTTTTTTGTTTGTTTTGGTTTGTTTTAATGTTTATAGATTACTTATATAATTTTTCTTGAGTAGATGTCAAACCATGTGCCTTGAAAATATGGTTTTTTTGTTACATGGCTAGATAACACATCAGGTATTCATACTTTCAAATTAGTAGTATTTAACCTTCCAATTTGCAATACTTTCCATTACTAGAGACATTTAATGACATCTGCATTGCTCATGGGGATTTTGAAGTTACATTCTTCAGGTGTGCCCTGTCTTTGCGTAAAAGCACTCAGAAGTTGCTTCTAGGTCTTCAGTAACAGAGATCCAAGGAGTGGGGTGGCTGATGATAAAACATTCCTGTTTAATAGCCACCTTAAATTTAGTAAACTTTAAAATTTAATTAAGTTCTAGGTTTGGTAGTATAATTTACTTATCAATATAGTACAGTTTTTTCAAGACTGCTACAGAGAAAAGATATCTTTTGATCTCTGTCAAAAAAATCTCTGATTACTCTGAAATAAAGATCTTCCTGATACTTTTAGTGACTTGATTTTGTCAGAATACTAGGTTAAAATTTGTAAGCAAGGAATACAGAGGAAAAGGTTATGGGGGAATTAGTCAATGTAATGCATAATTTGTGTTGGACTGTGCTTTTAAAGCCAGAAAGAAAACACTTTATAATTTGCCAGACCATTGAGAGGGGGCTTTGGTAAGTGAAGAAAATAAGAATTTTTTTGATTTTCCCATCCAGAGTATGGAGCATTTACATTGTGTTACCCATGGATTCAGCTTTAAATTCTTGTGTTTTGACAGTCCATGTTTTCTGCTGTTGGCTAGGAGAACTGACTTTATTTTTCCAAGCTATTTCATACTGTGAGACTTCAAATCTGTTTTACAGATGAGGTATATAATCTGTATCACTGACATGAAAAAGGAGTAATAAATGCTTTCCCCAGTGGCCAATGCAAACAGAAATGTTATAATGGAATGATGACTTACAGTGAAATCTGATATTATACAAATATGTCATTGTCTTGTCTTAGCAAAATGAATCTTAAAAAGATGATAGATTTTTATTTTAAAATTTTGTTGCACTGGTTTTTGGACCAGGTGGTCTAACACGTAATTCAATTTGTTTTTCAATACCCTCATGCTTGGAGCAGGAGGCTGGACTAAAAGAGCTCCAAAGGTTTCTTCTAACCTGAATGATTCTGTGTTGGTGTGTTCCACGAGTTGAGCCATTGTCCTGTCTCAGTGACTGTTAAGACTACTTGTTGTAATTCGGTCCACTAGGAAGGCAACTGGAGAATAGAGTTCTATAGGTAGAACATCACTGTTACATGAAGCAAGGACAAGACCCTGCCTACAACAGATGCACCATGAATAGTGTGGCCTTTTAAAGGGATCCTGGCAAACCTCACAGCTTAGTGTTCTCTCTCTGTATCTCAGTCATGCTGTTAAAAGATGCCTCTGATAAGTGCCAAGCAACATAAGTCCCTGTGGAGACTTACGTGTGTTATAGAAGGTTATGATGTGAGGCTGTGGGCATTATGAGCTTGGACCATGAGCTCTTGTATGGCTTTTGATTTGAAAGACTTTCCTTGGTGTAATAACATGAAAAACTGGTGATCTGGCTCTCCCAAATATTTATCCTTGTGTGGAAGGCATAGCTTCAGGGTCTTTATGTGGGCACTTGATTTGGTGGCTGGGACAGGTGAGAAAGGACTGGACTACCAAGATGTGTATTTACTGAAACTGTGCTCTCTCAGGCAGCTGGTGGATGGGTCATCAGCAAAATATTCTGCCGAGATAACACAAGTGCTTTCCCATGAACTTTACTTTTCTCCTTCCCCCAGTGGCGGGACAGTTCTGGTCTGTTCTGGTTACAAAGATGTGGCAAGTAAGAGACATCAGGAAGTGCCATTAGTGCAGTGTTTTTACATAGCAAAGACAGCACAACAAGAGTTGGTGCTTTCCTCCAGTATTCTGTGGCTAAAAAGCCCTTACCTTTCCTTCCTCTCAAGCCTAAGCTGCAGGTTGCAGCTTATCTCCTAGGCTGGACTCTGCTACTGCTCCATCCTTCTGCTAGTAAGGCAACTTGTTTGAACTTTCTGGCTCAGACGTCTTGATGTTTATATTTCTATTTAATATACATTTGTATGTTGTGTGGAGTAAGACTTAGCACTGGCATGCCAGAAAGATGCAGCTGTCTTGGGGAGACTGGACTGTACAGCTTATTCTGGTTTGTAGTGGTTTACCAAAGGAAAATACTAGTCCTGTGCTAATGTGATCTTTCATCCCTCCCTTCATGCTTAGAAATATCAAGCAAAAGTTTAAATTTATTTTGTGTATACCAGCATACATTCAGATGTAAATATATACGTAGATGTGTATATACATATATATAACAATGTTTAAACTTCTGTCATCCACAGGAGAGGGCTGAAGAGAATGATGTTAAAACTTACCAGAAATATTCTACTGGGACTGTTTGTGGTTGGAATAGTCTGTGGGGTAAAATCATGTAGTCAGTCAACTGAAGTTCTTATTAAATTGTATTTACTTTTCCTAAAACTCTCTGTGTCTGATGGTACTTAAATTATTGGCTGTAATGTCGGTGGACTCTGCTCTGCAATGGCTCACATCCCCTGATGGCATTACCTGCTGGATAGATGTTCACTTGTTGCTGTGGTAACCCTGTTCTGAGGAGCAGGAGAAAGAACAGGGAGGACTTTGTATAACCATGGTTTCTAGTTTCCTTGTGGTGCTGACTATGTACAAATGCCAGTGCAAAATGAATATTCCTTAAAACCCCATGGATGTTCTAGAGATCATATTCATTTAAAAGAGCAATGGGAGATTTGACTTTCTAGAAATTCAAACTGGATTTTGGTTTTTAGTTTCTTAGACTGAAATGTCACGTTGCTTTGCCTTTTGTTTGCTTCGAGGTTGAAGTTCCCATGGGGAGGAATTTTTGGCAATAAGTGATGAGGTATTGTGTCAGGTAGATTTAGCAGGCAAATAAATGCACTTTTTATTCAGAGGGCAATCAAAAGTTATGTGATGTTACTGCATCCTCTTTAGCTTGAGGTGCTTAAAACCCAAAGTATTAACTGAGTTCCCCAAAAGAAATGTAAAACTTCTAAAGATTGATACGCTTTGTTGTTCCTCAAGGTGTAACAAAATGCTGCTTGTTGTTTCTGTGCACTGGTATTGCTAAGCATACCTGCATTCGTTGTGGTGTAAATACAGGATGTGTTTGTGCTACTGTAGCCTCTTTCTGTAAGTTTGGTTTGACTGTTTTCAAAGGTAGTGACTGAGATGATGTTAATGCAGAAAACTGCCTTTAAAAAAATAAGCAACAGATCATTCTTTAACAATGTGTACACTTTTCAAGTCTAAGGTTAAGACCTCATTCTTCTGGAACATATGACTAAATGCAGTGATGCAGCTCTGTCAACCCTCAGTCCTAATGAATTTGCTTCATATTAGTTTACTTTGAGTCTCTTTAGATTACAGTTGACAAACGTGGGGGAATTGTCAGAAGACTTGATGGAGGTTCAAGACATGCAGTTATGAAAATAACTAGATAGGAATAAATTATTTTTTAAATCCTAAATAAATGTATGTTATAAAATTTCAAATTATTAAAATTATGATAAAATTAAAATAAACGATAAAATAATTAAAATGGTATAAACACATTAAGTCATTCTCATATGAAGAATGCAAAAGCATTAACCAGAGTTTTGTAACAATTGCCTATAGGTATAGGAAATAGCAGTATCCAGCCCGTTGAAAAAACCATAAGACTGTCACGCTAGAAGAGAATAAAACTTAAAGCAGGACGTGATGACAATTTGAATGATACTTGAAATACCACAGAAGGAATGGGTGTCAGTGGTAGCAATGGAGCTTTAGTGGAAATAAGTACTTAAGCCTGGTGAATGTAGCACCTCTGTTTTAATGGCTGAAGGTTTTCCAAAGTATGAGGGAATATTTATATAGTTGCATTATAAAATAAAAAAAAAAAAAGACAGAAAACATTTAAAACTGTGGTCTTTGACTTCTGTGGTAGGAAGCAGTAGCATTTTTGTGTGTGCATTAAGATATGTTTGGAAAAGTCATGCCAGCCTTTCATTAAGGCTAAAACAACAGTGGTGACTGTACAACTAAATACAGCTGAGAGCAATTGCTCTGAATGTTTCTTAATTATGTTAATCCAGGTTTCAGTGAAAAGAAGTTTGGAACCTCTGAACAGAAATATTAGCCAAGGGAGTGGTAATAAGTTTGTCAGCCTCTATAAGAAAAGAGAGAAAGACAAGTAGTTTTTACTTGTGCAACGCTGAGAATTGTTTGAATTCCTACATCATCACAACTGCAGTACTAATTTGTTTTTCTTCTCTTCGTTTTGCCAGTAGCTCGTTTGCCAGCACTGCTAAGTCAGTCTAGTTTGGAATTCCAGTTCACCTGTGAGATGGTACCTCAGAAAGAAATAATCTGTTTACAAAAAACTCACTTGAACATCTACTAATAGCAGAAGTATCATCTTATATAAATACCTAAACTAAATTTTTGCTTAGAATCTAAAGATAGTGGAAGGACAGAGAGAATATAATATACATATTTTACATATATAATATATATTACTATAATGTAATGCATATAGGTATATAGAAAAAGGTTACAAAAGTTCTCAGGTTAATAGAAAAAAATTTCTGGGCTGATGAAAGTAGAATTAATGAGTTTGGGTTTATATTTCTATTAATCTTTCAGAACTTTCTGGAGAAAAACTTCATTTTCTGAATTATTTATCATACATATTAAAGTATTTGCTCATTAGCAAAAGTTAATGCTTTCTACATTATTTCTTTGCCATAAACTAATATAAAACATTGTGAGAGTTAAACTCTGGGAGATTTCAGCAGATTTCAGCTTTAATATTGGCATGGTTCAAAAGATTTTACCTTGCCTCAGCAGCTTATTCTTTATGCCTACTTCTAAGAGGATAAAACAGATTAACAGATTAGTAGTAATTTAATATTTTGTTAAGATTAATAGCAACATGGATGTGTTGTGTTGGTTTTTTTTCCTTCTTTACCTTTAAATAGGATTCTAAGACTGGCAAGGATCTCCTGTGTTACCGTCTGCTGTTACACACAGTTGTATCATTTAACTTGTGTCATAAAATTGTCACATTTGACTTTTAAGAAGATTTAGGTTTCTGCCCCTGGGGCTTTACTTGGAAACAGCTATCCAAATGATAAATTTCTTTGGAGCTAAAGAATTCTTTTTAAATATTCAGCCTGATTCTCTTCCCGGTCACCTGATAGTCACTTTTGTTGGCTGTATCTTGGGTTTTCTTGTTACTTTCCTTCTGTTCTAGATTGTTATCTCTGGAAGCTTCTCTTACTTTCTTTTTCAAATTCATTAAGACAGATTAACCAAACAAAACTTGGTTTCATCCCGTAAAATACACTAGGTATTTCCTTAATTGTATTAATTTTATTTTATTTCCAAATAATCTATTTGATATTTATTTATTTCTTGGCAGTGGAGTGTAGCGGTTATGCATCATACCCACACTTAGTTTATCAGTTTTACCAGTGCTTTTTACTAGAGCATGAACATGTTGAACATGCTTAGAATTAAAGGTATAGATTTTTGTTTGTAGAGGCACAACTCAATTCTTGTACTCAGCTTCTACACTTGGTTAAGTGCAACATTGCACTTCATAGTGAAAGTCAGTGAGTTAACAAAATTAACATAGGGCTTTGTATCCTCATGTAGCATATCTTAAGAGAGGTATTTCTGTCAGGGCTTGGCTTTGCTATAAATAAACACAAATACTTTTATTTCAGTAGGAATCATCTTTATGACGTGACTTAGAAAATCTATTTCAAAACATGCTTTTATGATTCAGTTTCTGTTGAATGTAAGATCAGCTGGCCATTGTTTAACAACGTAACAGTATGTTTCTGCTGGATATGAGGCAGAATGTTGATGTCTAATTATGTGATTGTGAACACAAGAGTTGTTTCTGAAAGAGTTTATGGTGTGTTCAAGAGGATGAAACAGGTTAGTTGATGTGATATGCTCCTCTTTTTTGAGTAGCCAGTCTGCACCAGAATTTTACAACTTCTGTTTGTCCTGATAGAGGGTGCAGGAGTGTCTCTGCATTGTACTTGTAGCACATGTGAAGTATATGAGATGACAGCAAGAATCCAGTGAAGCCTAGCTTTCCACTGCATTTCATAAATTATAAAAATTATAAAACTTAAAAAACCTTAGTGGTAGAAATAAAAATTGTATATATTGTGTATCAGAAGTCAAGGCACAGGTGCTGGAAGTCTTTGTATGTAGTCCATAAGTATGTCTGTCCCAGTTTCCAGCCTATCATTTTATTTCCCTTTGAGCAGTCTAACACCACTGCATTGTCTTGTACTTTTATGTCTCATCCATTCCTAGGATATTTGCTGCACCTTGTAGCTACTAGAAGCCATACAAAAGTATAGCCACTATATATACAAAAGTATATACCACTGCCTAGTCAGGTCTGGTGTGCTAGGATTTTATCAGTCTATTAAAAAACAATCAAAGAGAATGTTTGTGTCTTACTGCTGAAAGGATATTTTAGCTCATATACTAGGTAGCAATGTGTAAAGAAAATCACTAGTATTTTAAAAAGAGTAAGTATGGCACAAATGAAACAGCTAAATAAAAGTATCAACCTTAGAAGTCTTTGAACTGTCAGTGGCCTTTGATATACTATAAATGTGAATACAAATGTGAAGTACGTGTTTATACTCTCAGGCCTTGCAAAGAACCCTGGTTGGAAGACAGAGTCTAAAATGCTTCTTTCTGCTCTTCTTTAGGAATAGGGAGGGGTAGTTGTTGAATATGAGACTAAAGTCTTCTTTCACTGTAATTCTGAAATGAATGTTCAAGGAGTTTTGTGCCCTGTTCTCCTCTCATTGCACTCATTCACTGGCATTGACCAAACTTACAGTTCTTGTTACTTAAATTAGTCTTCAGTACTCCCTCCTTTTTTCTTCTTCTTCTAATAGTTGTGAAGGTTAAACAATTAGAATCAATTAGTAAAAATACTCCGTGTAACAGGTTTGTCATTGGGAAGAAGCTCTTTGACCTGGTTGCCTACTCAAGCCACTGTAAAGAGATGCGTTGTTTACTAGTATGAAGACATAAACTCACCTTTTTTAGTGAAGAACAATTCATTGTTGAAAGCTCTAGATTTTAAATTTTTTTCATTTAAGTGATCAATTTGCTGTATATATATATATATATATACACACATATATATATATTCTTATTTATTTCAAAATCTCAAGGGAATACATTCACGTAAAATGATGCTGATACATGGTGAGTTATTTAGCCATTGTGGTTGGAAGGCGTGGGACTCTGTGGTTTAGTGGCTTCTTATATCTTTGTGCAGGCACAGACTGGAGGAAGCAGAAGGGGGGAAGGGAAAGGTACATTTGCTTCCTCATGATTATGTTTTTATTCAAAGTAGAGTTGGTAAGGTTTGTTTTTTTACTAATTTGCTTCTTGCTGTTTTGAAATTTTCTTAAAGACCCTGTTTCAGAGATGACTGTTGCATTTGAAATTCAGGATTGGGTGTCTCTTTGAAATGCCATTCTGTTTAGAAAAAACACCTACCATTTAAGTAAAATTATAGTGCTCTGAAAGCAAAAAAATAGTCTTTTGTCACTCTTGTATATTTATGCATATTTTGTTTTAACAAGAAGGATTTTTTTCCAGCTTGGCAGAAGTAATCATTGGCAAATTTTTTATTTTTTTTCTTTTTTTTTTTTTCACTTTTTAAAATACCAGTGTGAAGACTTCTCTTTCTGTTTAATAATTAATCTTAACATTATAGATTGTGGAAAGGTTTTTTGGTTTGTTGGTTTTTTTTTTTTTTTGCTTCAGCTTTTTCATAAATACAACCAGTTTCATTCAGGATTGGATGATTCCATTGTGTTGGTTGTGTGGGCTTTCGGGTGAAATCAAGTGCTTTTCTCTAGGAGCCAGCTGTAGTTCAGGGGGAAGGGAGGAGGAGGCTGATGTGATGTGGGAAAGTTGGCATGGACTCTTTGGTTGTTACACCCAGTAGGCAGACAAAGCTATGGGTGGTTTGTCCTTGCCCAGCCTTTTTTTTACGAGACAACCACTGCCAAGTGGTCACTTTCCTCCACTGATGTAGTTATAAAATCTTCAGAACAAAAAAGGAACTGGACTGTATGTAAGACAAGAGATTTAGCAAAATTTAGGCACGTTTGCAAATTGGAATGATTTTGAGTGATGGTGCAGAATGACATGTATTATTGCATTAAAGAACATTAAATATTTTGTCTTCTTCCCTTTACAAGAAAATAAAAATATACAGTTGCAAAGAATATTTCTAGACTACTCAAACCTTACATATCTGTATTTTGTGCTGTATCATTGGAAATATTCAGTTATCATGGCTTTTAATGTAACTTTTTCTGAGTGGTGAATTTTTTTGCTCTTTTGGGGAGATTGTCTACACAGACTTTTATAGGCTGCAAACAGAAGTTCCTGCTTCAGCTGGGTTTGTGGCTGTGGGCTGAGATGATCTTGAGCCTCTAATCAGATCAGTTCAAAGAGGGACCAGTGGGCAGGAATGGGGGCACTGGTCAGAAACCAAGAAGCATGATATAAATGTGCATATAACTTGAATATGCACCTGCCTGTGGTACCACATCTGTGCATGCAGAATTGTTTCTGTCCCTAGTAATTTGGTCTATATTCAGATTTGGCTCTACATAATAACACAGGCATTTTATGTTTACTTCATTAAGCTTTCTTTTTGCTACTTGTTGATTTTTGTTCATTTTACTGGGTTTTATTTGTGAATAATAAACCCTTTCTCCTATGTGAATAGTTGGCAATGGTAGAAGTGATGAAGCTGGTGAATCATTTGGTGTGGAAAATGTGATCGAATATGCACAATAGAACCTTTGCTTGTATGCATCCATTTAATGGACAGTTATATATATGATTCTTTTCACTTGACTTTTTTTAGCTTTCTTATTACATTGTAGGTTTTAGTGTGGTACAGGTTAAAAATGCTCAGCACAGCAATAGGAAATGAATGTGAACAAAATTAATCCTGTTCCTAAAGGTCAATTTTAACTTAGCATGCATAAAAGCAATTACCAGATGCTTTAAAAAATCATGGCCTCAGTTATGATTTTACCCTGCTGCAAATTCCAGAAAGTCAAACTGGTCTGTCAGTGCATCGTATCCACTGTCAAGTCCTTATTTACCTTACTGGAGCGTAGCAATTAATGACCAATGTATACTTCTAATGGTACATTGCATATAGTGAATTAAAGGTGACATAACCCACCAAGCATTCTTCAGTGACTGCTTTAGCGTTCTGAAATGTCGTTTGTTATTACTGAAGCCATACATGTTGGCAGTTCAACTTAGCATGCTTGATCACTGCAGTCAGATCAGTGCTTATTTGAAATGTTTATAGCTTTGTTCTCACACAGTTGTGCACTCACTGGTTTTAGAGGCAAAAAATAATTGAGGTGAAATTACCTACTGATAACATGTAATTAGTTGAGTAAAGGTATTTGCTGCTGTGAGGAAAAAAAGAGAAGCTATTCAAGAGGCACAAATACTATCTCTAAAGTACTTTTGTAAACATTGCAAGGACAACCCCCCTGAATTTTCTTTGTGCCAGTTACAGAGGCTCTGATACAATGAAAGGGATGTGTTTGTCATAATCTTAATAACACATCCATCCATTATTTCATGACTTGATGATGCATAATAAGAACACTGCCACTTGTACAGAATCAAAACAATTGAACATGTCATGGGAAAAGACTTAGATTTATGCTTCTAAATGATAATTAAAATGTTTTTATGGTTACAGTGACCACTGCTTGAGGAGAGGGTAAAATTATTGGAGCTGGGTGGCATGAAGGGTGTCAGGTGGTATATGGCAGTAGATGTTTGTGTATGGCGTACCTTGAATGTTCAGTATTGGGCATGGGAAACACTGGTTGGGTTTCACACATAAAGACTGTAGAGCAGAAGCACCAGCTGCAGCTGAGCTGGCTTGGTTTGGACTCTGGCATATTGTCAGAATCCACAGGCCAGGAGTCCTCTTGTGGGGGTCATACTGAGAATTCATGGCTTTCTGCCATGCAAGTACAATGCATGTGGTCAGAGCTAAATGGATTAACCACCACTATTTTTGAATTAAAAAATGTCATTACTTATTTTTTTTTAACTTGTCACTTTGCTTGCAGGAACGGGAGGAAAATGTGAAAATTCAGATAACGGAATTCAGAATGTTTATTTTGTCTTGCTAGGAAAGGTGTGTGTCTCAACTATGAGAAGAAAATTCAAGCAGCTTAACTGAGTTATTAGATTTTAAAATGGTGATGAATGAGGCTGGCTGTGTTGGTTCTTCTATTTTCCTTTCCTCAGAAGTTAGTCTCCTAACAATTTTACTCACATTTGTAGGATCACGCAGCTTACAGGCCATACAGTTTTCTGCCTGCTTTGACTATGTATGTTACTGCCCATCTTCCTGCTTCTGATCTATTCCAAAAGACTAAGGTGGCCTATGAAAACCTACTTTTATATATTCCTTTTTAATATATGAGGTTTTGCTCACTCAGCTACTGGCAATACAATCTCCTACTCCCTGCAGACTTCTAGTTGCTAGGATCTTTGTGTATTAAGTGTCTGTCTTTTCACCCCTGGCTGGCTGGGTGCCAAGTGGCTGAGACTTCGGGCAAATAAGATTATTTTACAATGACTCGTTTGTTTTTAGAACTTAGAAGGGTTTCTTTATATGTTAAGTGAAGGTTTAAAAAGTTTTCTTAGTTTGTGACAGCTGCTTTTCCCCTGGCAGGAATGTTATTTTGACTTTGCTGTAGTGCTCTTCAAATATGTGGTTAATGCCAAAGACTTCAATTTCTTTGTAAAAGTCAGGAAGCGTTAATTTCCTTGCTGTAAGCAATATATTTTTAATACAGTATTCTGTATGAAAATACCCTGTGAACCGGAAGCTTCCAGGAGCTGATTCACCTTTTTGTTTTCAGTGTAAATTTCTTCTCTGCATCATTTATAAGTTAACAGTTCTGATTTTAAGTAAGAAAAAAGTAATCTTTATTTTATGGCCATTGTTAAGCCATAAAATTAAGCCATTGTTAGGAAGATGGCTCTAAAAGAAGATGAAAAAAAAAAGCTTTCTTAAAAAGTTCTAGGATCAGTTGTGGAACACAGTTCTGCAACTGAAAATTGCACTGCACAATTAAGGAAAAGTGCATTAAAAAAGCCTTTTTTTCCCTCATAAACTGAGTTTTCAGGAAGGCAGGAGCCAACACTAGAAATTAAATATTCAGAGACATGATTAAGTCAGTATCTTTTCACAAAAGCATTTACAATGTTTTTAGCAGCAGGAGAGCTTCCATCTCATCAAAAACAATAGGGAGGAACCTCTTTAAAGTCCAAAATCAGAGGGTCAGGGCCATGACAAAAGTTCCAGTCCCTTGTTGTCTCTGAGAACAATACTGTCAACTATCTTCTCTGTTATAGGAGAAGAGGTGAAATTTAGTGACTGTGAAATTCTGTACTGTAAAAATTAAGTACTTAAGTAGGGCATATGCAAGTGGATATTTGAACAATCAAGCCCATGTAGAAGTTTAAGGTTGGCAATGTGTTCATGTCATGTATTAGATATATGATTTCTAAGATGCACATCTCAGACACATTAAACTCTAAGGCAACTTTTGTCTTGATGTTTAAAAATATTCTTGAGGCAGATAGGTCTAACTGAAATTAAACTGTCAAATAATCTGTCAGTACTAGTTGGATGGGGGTGGACATGTATTCACCCACACTGAGTTGCAAATACTTCCCTTGTGAAATGTGGCAGCTATGTAGGAGCTCTACACAAAGTTCAGGATTAAAAATGGGGAAGTATTTATCCAGTTGAACTTACAGTAGGAATTTTAGATAATCAGAAAGGAAAATCACAGAAATGTGACTTGCAGGAAGGAACATTAAACTGCAGGAATGTGCCTTATATGGTTTTCTTACTCTCAACTGAAAGGTTTGGGGTTTTTTTTTTGGTTTCTTTTTTTTTTTTTTTTAACATCTTTCAGGAGAGTTGTAGGTACAGACTTAGAAAGACCCAAAAAGATTTCTTCCTATTTCAAGCCAGAATCAGCTGTTTCTGCACCGTTCTCTTTCTAGCCTGTTGTGGGAACATCCAGTGATGGAGATACTACAAGCTTCCCCCAGAAGTCACTGCCAGTGTTGAAACCATCCTTTTTTCTAAATATTGAACTTTAATTCTCTTTATACACACTCATTACTGTCTATCTAAAGGCAGAACTAAAGACCGTAAAAGTTTCCTTCAGTCTATCTTCTTTCACATAGTCATTGGTTAGCTCTTTAAATCTTGCCTTTTAAAGCATATTCTGCAAAATTTTTTCTGCTGTTCTTCTTGAACTGTCTTTGGACACACAGAACTAGACTGAGTGTTACAGTAGGGGTCTTGTCGATGTCAAAATGAGTGTCAGGATAATGTCAGATACCTGAGGTATTAAATACCTCTTTTGATGTCCTCAGACTGAAAGAAAAAGATACTCTGAGAAGAGTTCCAAGAAAGCTGTTAGCTTTCTCCAATTTAGCCTGACAGTGAGTTGCAGAATATGGCATTACGGTAGTTTGTTCTAATACTTTTTTGTATAAGAAAGACATAGGAGTTGTCTGAATTAACTCCTTTTCAAATAGAGTGTTTCCTTTTAGAAACGAAAATCCAATAATGTGGAAATAGCACGGCCATATTTGTTTTTCAGTAAGCACTTGTTTTAGATACTTAAATTAAGCAAAAAAAGAAGTTGGACCAGCAAAATAATTGTTGTGTAATCTAATTCCACATAGCCTCAGCTGCTAGGAATTGGAACTTGCAGTTTCTTTGTCTGCAAGGCAGATGAATCAATAATCAGATTTCACTTTCTAGTACTGATGCTTATCAAAAATGATCAAATTCTGACCTGCCTTTAGAAATTAAACCGTTTAATCCCCTGCTGCCATGTACAGGAGAGCATGTCTTTCAGTTCCTTAATTATTCTATTATTCTTCCCTGAATCCTTTCGCCAGTGACCTAGTTTTTTGAATTCTAAATGCTCGGTATGAGAAGACTTCCAGTTGCAGTTGTATCACTGCCAAAAGCAGAGTTAGTAAATCTATATGCTTCTTTGATATTCCCCAGTTTATGGCAAAAACAATTCCCTAGCAGCACATGGTCATCTAACTATCCACTACATTAGCTAAATTTCATTGTTGCTTTTCAGAATAGAATTCTTTTTGCATCAGAGCAGCTTGTATTCCATGCTTCCACGTGTCTGAAATAATATTTTGCCAAGACTGATTCTGTTATGTTAAGTTATGCTTGGGCAGTTTCCTCATTACATAACCAAGTTATCTAGTTTTTCTACGAAGCCAAGGTAGTTAAATAGTAATACTGTCCTGTGTGTTTTCATTTGTTCTGTTATTTTAGGAAGTCCACAGCTCTGTGTGCCTTTATAAAGAGCAGCATTTTAGCTTTCCTGATTTTGATTGCTCCAGAACCCAACCATTGACTTTTCAGCTATTTCAGTTTTGCTTTTGGACTTGACAATATAAGTGTGCAGCTTTTGTGAGTCCTCTTCAGCATCCATATCAACCGATGTTAGAGTAAAAAGTGTTTAATCATTAATACCCAATAATATCTTTCCCCAAAATAGGAAAGTGATTGATAAATATTTGTGAGTGGTATAATTGTTAAAATATGCTGACAGTGATATTTTCACACTACTTTGGGCTGCTTCCTTGGCTTTCTACAACTCTTAAGTTTCTATCTGTTGCTATCAATTTTCTGTTTTGAACATTACATTTCTATATGTATGCGGGACTTACTTTAAAGCTCCATTTGCAACCTGGCAATTTCTGTGTTTAATGCAGTTTCTTTTTTGAAAGCAATAAAAAAGAAAATTATCCGTAAGGTTTATACATATGCTTCTCTTTAAATTATTTTCCTTGTTCTGTGAAAGTGTTTCTAGATTCACAGAAGGCTGAGACATTTGTTGAATCTTTATGCTGTGTGTTCCTGCAGTGAGTACATGCAATTAAAGGAAGTACTGGATGCAAATGGTCCCATTTCAGAGACTGAAATTTTATTGTGATCTGCTTGTGATTCCATTTGCCCTTCAGTAGTTTCCATTTCTTTACTGACCATGTCCTGGTATCATGATTAGGAGTGCGTTCGGAAGGTTGTGCAGTCCACCTTTGAAACTTTAAGGTAGGAAGGCCTGGAACCCAAATGGCCGCTTCCCGTGTGTCACTCTCTAGAAGCCTATATTTATCTCTAGTAATATTATATAAAAGCTGCCATTTTTTGTCATGCTAAAAAAAAAAAAATTTAAAAAAAATCATTGTTTTCCTATCCTTAAACAGGTGTTTGGCAAGGAAAATCCTTTTGGGTGTTGTAGACAATGAAACCCAAACTTCCTATGACATGGCTTCCTCAGAGCTACAAAGCAATGCTAAATTTGCATAAAACAATAATTTACAGACACTTTTGTCGTAATGTTCTTTACTAGCTGTTCTGGACAGCTTGCTTTTAGTATTTTGGCTTTCTAAGCTGTACTTGGAATGGGGAATTAGTGTGTATAACATGTCATGGAGTTCTTTACGACGTTAGTCATCTGATGCCCAGTACAGACCTGTGCTCATGCTAAACTGGTGTCCAACTTGCGTGCCCTCACCTTTTCTTATGCTACAATTCCCTCCTGATTATAGTCCTTATAGAGTTAAGGAGCCCAGTAATCCTGTTACGTGGTGGTGTCACTTTATCCATTATTAATAAGAATTCCAGTTGTTCATAAATGTTTTATCCTTTATTAATAAGGTCCATAGTTAGTAATAAATGGAAGTAAAATTGTCAACTGACTATGGAGCAAACTAGTTATTAGTACCAAAAACTGAACCAATATGCTTCTTAAACATTGATATTTCTATCAAATTCAGTATGAGAGAGCACTTTACAAGTGTCTTTCAAATGACTCGTAAAGTATTTCCTGGAATAAAGAAGTAATGTTGGGAGTGGAGGAAAGAGTAATTAATTTTCAAATTCTCTCTTAATACTTAAAATGTGAGGGAATTCTGCTTTTTCAGGAGGAAACCACATACTTGGGAATATATTATTTAAAACAATACTCTTGATAAAAGGTACGTTGTTTTCTGTTTCTGTGCAAAACAAAAAATATTTTTAAACAATTATGTAGACTGTCATCTATCTTGAAGGAAATTAAGTCGATTTTTAAAGTAGAGCAGAGATGTAAGAAAGTGAGAATGATCTGTAGATGTCTTACCTTTATTAGATCTTTCTAGATCTCTTACCTCATAAACAGAAACTTTGACTGCATGTAAGTCATTTGTGTTGTGCAATCTTTGTAAAAAGATCAAAGACACTTGTTCTACATCTGTGTAGTCTATTGAGTGTTGTACGTGACTGGTGACTGAGTCTCCTGAACTGATGTAATGCATCAATGATGCTGAAACGCATCTGGTGGTAGACTCTCACAGAAATGGGGGGGTTTGGGGCTTTGTTTGTTTTGTTTTGTGGGTTTTTTTATTAATAGTGTATGGAATTGGCTCTTGAATTGGTTTCCTTTCATCTTGCTTAAATTAGGAATCTGTTTTCCCAGACATTGTATATGGCATAGAGCTAGTAAGACTACAGCTTCAGAAAGAGTCAATACTTGTAAGCTGGTGACTCTTTAGTCACTGTATTTTTTTTTTTGTTTTTGTTTTTTTGGTTAAAGGAACTAGAAAAAAAGCTTGATTTTTGTTAGTGATTCATCATCCTTTTTCTGCCTGTTTGCTGAAGGGCATGAAAGTTTCTGCTCCATTTCTCAACCTCCTTGGTGAGAAATGCAATCTGTTCATGAAGTATCTACATAAATGGATGCCTGTCAACAATCTGGCACTTGTTGTCACGTTCTTCTAAACATTTCGCAGGAAGCTCCATAATTCTGCACTGGGTGGACAGTGTTGGGCTGCACAGAGAACGTGTGCAGGAACTGTGGGAGCCTTTCTGCTGAGGTCTCCCTGTTGTCTTAGAGAAATGTGACATTAATGGATCTCTGCAGATCTCAAACTTGCAGCATGAAACAACTGAGAAGACACAAAGTGGTAGTGTTCTCCCTCAGTGCTTCTGCCCGTGAAAATTTTCAGGGAAATAATGCAGCATATGCAGATGTGGTAGATGTGATAATATTCTTGCCATCAACAGAATACAAGACCAGTTTAGCTTTTGAGTTGTTGTGGTTTAATTATTATTGCTTTTCTAAATGTTTCTACTGAATTAACCTCTTAATCTACATGATAGAGCAGCCAGCTACACAAGTGTGCTTTGATTTGCATGTCACGTTAACTTAGAATTTTTATGTGACAAAATTTTTTGAGTGTTTTCTCAATTTTTGAGTTATTGAATTTATTCTTTCTTTACAGCTTCTTGTCTCTGCATCATCTTCATTGCATTGGAAGCTGTAATAGAATATTCACAAAATGCTGAGGAAATAATAGTAAAAAAAGATAAGTCTTAGAGAAGATAAATTAGATTTCAGAGACAAAGGCTATTTTAAATTAAGGTAGTCTTTGCATGGTATTAATGAAAATCAACTTCCAAGACATAATCAACATATTTTTGGTAACCCATTACATTTAGTAATTCAGAATAAAGTACTTCTATAGAAGTTTCAATGAAAAATAAACCCAATCTTTTTAATGGAATTGGAAGAAGTTATATTGATGTCTTGTGGTAGAACAAATAGAGTTACACTTATTATGCTGAAGTTCTCTTTGTTTGAGAGAGAAGTGTTATTCTTTAAGATTTTTCATTTTTAACTCCCTTGAGCTGTGGTGGATTGACCCCAGCCAGCAGCCACTTGCCAGACTCGATTGAGGAGCAGTAAGAGAAGACTCAGGGTTGCTTACCCTGAACTGGAAGTTCTTAAAACCTGTGTGGAAGTAGCATAAGTGATGTGATGTATACTCAGTATTTTTGGCAGCGAGCAATTTGAGTGACTGAAGGCAAACACACTTGCAGTGGCAGGAAGCATAGGTAGCAAGAGATCCTGTTTGTTTAAAGATATGCAAAGGGAACAACGCCTGCCTTGAATGGCCACGGGGAACAACCTGTATTGGAAAAGGCTGATGAAAAGGATTGGAGTTCAGGCTCTCTCCAAAACAGCCATATTTGTATGTTTCACTGTGGCCATGTTTTTTCTTTTTCATGGCTAGTTCTGTGAAGGAACTCAGCTGTTTTTTTCCTCTGTGGATCTTCATTGTTCCATAGCTAGTCCAAGTCAGTGTATGTGGGCATTATACTCTGTTCCTTATCTGAGAGACATGAAGGAATCTGTCTGCAAACAGAATTAGTGACATATTTGTATGAACGTATTTGTTATCTAAAATATTGTTTATATCATAAAGAAATCAATAAGAAGTTTGTTGCTTTCTGATGGCCCATTTGGAAACTGCTTACTAACTTTTATTCAGCAGGCGTCAAGTGCTTTATAGAACATGTAATTAATCCAGAATTTTGTAAAAAAGTAAAAGGAATAATGAGTACTGTAAATAAGGAATTACACTGCCCACAATAAAGCAAAGTTTAACTGATGTTAGAAATGTACCAAATGGTGATGGTTCTCTGAGGTTATATCTAAAAACATATCTATAAATAAACCAAAATGAGAATATAGTCTCAAGCATTGTCCCAAAATCACATAAACTTTTTGGTTGTTTAACTGCATGCTTCCTAATACAGTTTGAACTGTGCCAAATCCCATTCTTTCAGATGATGCCCAGACAGTTTGGGTCCTAGCATGTGTAAGGGATTGTTTGAAATAAGGAGTGGGAATGTCATCTCCCTGCTTCTGGGGAAAGAAGTCAGCTGTGTGGCAGTGAGCCATTTCTGTGCCACTTAGCTGTGGATCCAGAGAATGGTTCCTGGCTAGTATAGTGAGTACATTCTTAGTAACTTGTCTGTTTCACTTAGCAGTTAGATTGGAAGCAAACTTTCTAATACATTTTTAGGAATACGAAGGCAAAAAGGAAGCAAAGACCTATACTGCTGTTTGCGTTCTCCGCTTCAACCCTTGGAAATCTGCCTCCTTGCTGCTATCCTTAAGGGCCATAAGACAGTCAAGGTCTTTCCTGTGCCTCTCTTCTAAGTGTATTTTCCTTGCTTTGGTCACCTCTTCCTAGCCTTTCAAGATTTCTTCAGTTGCCCCTTTGCCTTTCCAATGCAAGATACTTGTTCATCTGTCATTTTTATGGCTCTCTGTACCTGTAACAAATGGGCTTGACCTGAGCCTGTCTTGGGTAGTACTGCAATATAGGCACCATCAAGTTGATCAGTACTACTCCTTGTATTTTCTGACCCTTTTCCTTCCTGTATAACCAAAGACTAATTGCCTGGGGAAAACAAAAGAGGAAAGAAAGGAATGGAAGGGATATAGTTGATTGCCTGTCTTTGCTGTTTGTCTGCCTGACAAGTGCAAATACAGCTACTGAAAAGGTCTAGGACGAGTCACCATTTCTAAGATGTCTTAAGCACAGCATGAGACATCCTGAATTGAGGTGGAGATGCCACTGCTGCTGGAGCAAACTCCACCCTCTATTCTTACTCATGTGTTGCTACATATATTCTGTATAGCCATTGAATAAATTTATATTTAAACTCCAGAGTTTGTGTTAGTTTGTAGTAACTGTAGTGGTGTATAATTGGAGAAAGTCTTTGAAAACTAACTGATGTTTCTTACAGCAAAACCATGAAGTCTTGTGGTATTTTCTTTATGCATAAAAGACTAATATTTTCATGATAGCTTTGTGCTTGGTAAATAGAGCCTTTTAAATTTGTTGAGTTTTGCAGGTGAGTTAATAGTGACTGCCACAACTAAATTAAAATGTAGACAGTCCTCTTGGTGAAAAATTGACTTTTCAGTGTCATGATTTTGCTGTGTTCTGACTTCTGTAGAGAAAGGAAATTCTGACTTCTTAAAATAACAGTGCATTTTATTTTTAGAATATAAAAGAAGAATGTTTCAGTTTGGTTAATATGATTGTTTCAAAAGTTTTGTACATTTATATCTTTATACTAAAACAGTTGTGTCAATGTAAGACTATTTAGTTATTTATGCACATTTTAGGGTCAGGTCAGCAGTCTAGTTTAGGTTAGGTCAAGGTTACTTGTGTTTAGCAAGTTAAGTCAACAAACATTCAGTGTGACTCAGCTTCTCCATACGCTGTGAAGGCGTTGTTTATCCCACGGTCCTTACGTGTGCTGGATCAATATCTTTGTGCTGTGAAAGGCTTAGAGGTTTTATCAAGGCTCTTGTTGCAGTTGCTATTAGGGTAATGACTAAGGGCTTCTCTAAGTGGAAAGCTTGTAAATTTCTAGCTAATTTAGAAGAAAAAAGTCATAACTAAAAAGGACAAATTTAATTTTAAGGAGACGTTCAGTGATGATTGAAAAAATTAAAAAGACAACTCTCATTACTTCCTAGAATAAAGCAAGAGAAATTAACCCTTACAGGAGATGTATAAAATTGTAGTAACGTACAAAAAGACAGAAACAGGAAGAGGACTTTTTTTTTCTTTTTCATCCTTAACAATTAGAACCCATCTACCTGTATATTACAATTTTGTTATGTTGAAGTAAGTATTTTTGCAAAGTTATCACAGCAACAGACTTTTTTGACTATTGGACTACATTACTAATTGCACTGAAACCATCGTCAATGTTTAGAGTATAGGTTCTCTAGTTCTTCTAGATGAAGTTATGTGAAAGAAATTTATTTTTCATCTGGTTTTCATTTGAGATGCCTACTGCGCTAATCTTCGAAATATATAATTATTAAACCAAACTGGTGAAGAGTTGTCTCAGCTTAGACAGTCTCATATTTCTTTGAAGTTAATTTCTGTTCTAAATTGCAGTTTTCCAGAAAAGGAGGCTGAGTAGGTTGTCCATTTGGATAACTGTGTATATGATTTGTTATTATTAATTAATTTCTGAAAGCTTCACAATTAAATTTGGAAATATGTTAGCATTTAGATATATCAGGTCTTGTAAAGTTCTGTTCTGTAATAATAAAGCCATTTGTCGCAATAAATGGATAGAGTTTTAAATATAACAAATCTTTTCTTTTGTCAGCTTGTCTTTGATCCTTGTTTTGAGAACAACTGTTGGTAAGAACACAGTTATGGATGCATGTTGAGCTTGAGTTGGCATGTGGAGGGGCCGATGCCATTGAGATTACTGGTTGATGCAATGGATAGTGAATTAAGTGAATTACTGAATACTTGTAATTAGAAGTTTTAGTTATTGAAATTTGAGTCTGCAATTTTTTTGTAGTATCACTTAAAGGCCTTTTAAATGAAAATCCAGACTTTACATAACCTTTTGGCTTCTATAAAGTCATTGGGGAAATTTATTGGTGGATTTTCTTGAGGTATTTACAGTTGCTAAGGGTAAAAACGCTTCAGTGCTTGCTCCTGTTTTGGTATCTGTTGAGGAAAGGTTAGTGCTGAGGCTCCTTTTACCCTGTGTTTTATGGACAATCTGCTGCTGTAGTGCCCACAATCTGGGCAATAACCAGTTATTACTTGAGATCCTGATCAGCAGTCCTTCTCATGTGAAAAAGTGATTTTATTTTTTTTAAATTTCTTTTAAGTCTTATGCGTAGATACTGGTGATGTAATATTTTTAGAAAATGAAAGAAGCACACAATTTCAGTGTGCTTATTACAGGTGACTTTAAATGCTGTAACATACTTTCTCTTTTTACCATAAAAGCTGCTACAATATCATATAACACATGTTCTATATGAATGTTTAGACAGCAGTTTTGTAAGGCTAAGTGTTTGGAATAAAAGTCTGTTATGCTTTTCCCAAGTAATATGCTTTTATTGTGGTTGTATTACAGTACATGTAAGGAAAAATTATTGGCTTAGTATGAGACAAACATTACTGAGAGGGCAGGAGTAGGAATGCTGAAACCTAACATTTAGGTCTTTGTTGTTGAAATTCTTAAAAGAAAATTTTAGGGTAATCACACCTCTGACATGCATTTTGTTTCTTGCGGAGATGTAATTGATTAAAGTAGTATTCAGTCTGGGAATGATTGCTGCATCTACATTCGATAACTATTAATAGATTAAAAACTAACAAATTTAAATTACTACTATCTAACAGTAAAGGGGTTGTATTTAGAATACAATTGTAATCACTCCAAGCCAGTGTAATGAACACTCCCTTCTTCAGAGAATACTTAATTTTTCATTTTAAAGTGGACAAGTAAAAAAATAATTTTACAGTTTGATCCAGAAATATCTTCTTGCTAAAACTTCCAACAATTCCTCTCTGCTATCCCTGAAAGCTGATTTTTAGATGGAGATGATATCTAAATCACAAGTTTTCCTCATCAGGCTGTCTGAAATTAATTTGACTGTACTGTGACATAATTACTTGTCTACATGATTGCTATTTTCTGCTAAAGACTGAGACTTTACGCTGCAGACTTACATGTGTCTGCATTATAAATGCAGCTTTACAGGGCACAGAAACCAGATCTTCCTTCAAGTTTTAAGTGTGGTAAAAAGTGACTTTACTTACTGTCAGAATTTTGTTTCTTCATGGGAGCAATTAAATTTTTTTTTAATGAACTGTCAATAGGATAAAAAACAGTGTATTTACATTTCTGCAGAAGAGTATGTTACAGATTAGACAATAGTTTGCTTTGAGAGTAGTAGTTGTTTATAGGTGGCGTTACCTCTGCAGCAGTTTTCTGACAGGTTTCTTTAATATCCCTCTGGTACATTACAGGTTGCATGTCAGTAATACAGAATGAGGGAACAGCACTGAGCTTCCAGTGTAAGTCTGTTGCACTGAGATACACATAATAATGAATGGGATCTGGATAGTTTGTTTTAACTAAAAAACCCCCATATATTGTATCAACTACCTTTGATTTTGTAAATTAATGAACAAAGCTTGTGGGTGTATAATACAGGGTGTTCTCTGTATGATAATAACAGTTTTATTGAGAACAGTCATGCCACGTTTAACGCATTTTTTGACCTGATATCAGTTTGGATAGACACATGCAAGATTTAACATTGCTTGTGGCCAGAGAGACTTGTAGGTAATAAATAAGTAAATAAATAAGATTAAAATTAGTAATACATATTTAACCGTACTGTTCATCAAAACTGTCCCCATTTATACTAAATAGTAAATTTTTCAGGATCACGATCATTAGATCATGTGACGTTATCTACTTTTTTCTTCTATCCAACACAGAAAGATCAGCTGTCAAGTTCCTGACATTTATGTAAATACATTCTTTTAAAAAAGCTTTCCAGTAATAAAGATGCTCTTAAGACAAAGGATAAGAACTTAGCCTTTCAAAGCTTTCCTGGTCTCCAGTCCAATTCCGTGTATTTTATCTCTTCCTGTGCTTCAGATTTGCTAATCCTTAATCCTTCATGCAGAAGAGAAGCAGATTATTCTGTTCCTATTGGTACTAGTCTTTAAATACATAAGAGACTGTAATTGACTATGCCCAGATCCCAGACAGAGACTACATGTGTCTAGGCTAAAGAACATTCATTTTTATGGAGGATTTACCTAATATGATGTATCTTCCTAATGGTCTTACACATCTCTCATAAATAGGTCTTAAGTAGCAAAGTTGAAAGTACAAGTTAGGAAAATAGAAATAATGCCTTAAAGGGATTCACAATTGTGTGTTGGATAGTCTCTTCAATAGTAATTGCATTCCTTCTTACTTGTAGTTTGATACGATAGTTTTTCCTAAGTGGCTTTATGAAAAAGTGATCTCAGCTTTTCACAACTCCAGTACCTATAGTGAACCAAATGTTCAACTTTCTTCAGATGCGCTGAACCTTTCCTTCTTAGACCAAGCATGTTGTCCAATACTTTTTTTCCTACACTGGAAGTGTTGTGGGTAACCCGAAATGTTGTTGTATTCCATATCTATCTGTGCCCAAAAATTGTTACTGACTTCTTAAGACCCTGCTGCCATAAAACGGACCCAGGACGGAATATGTGGCCGTCGTTCCTTTTTAAGTCAGAGCCAGGAAGCGGGGAGCTATCTCTCTGCTGGCAGCCTTTGCTGAAGGCCGAGGTTCTGCTTTGAAGGGGTTTGCTTTGGGGTGGTTTGTTGTATTTTGGGTTTTTTTTCTCTGGGCTTGCAATAGTACCCACTCGGAAAATATTCCTTTGGCAATCAGAAGGTGTTTCAGAGTGAACTTGCAAAGTGAGCCGGTCCCGGGGGCTGTGTCACCCTGTGGCGGTGCCGACAAACCTTTCTGTCCCCCCAACACACCCACAGTTCAGAGGACAGCAGCACCAACAGCGACGGAGCCNAATCACAGGTTGGGGCTGTCGTGGTCCCTTAGGTTGGAGCTGGGAAGTGAGGAGCACCAACAGCGGCGGGCAGCAGGAGGAGGCAGCAGGCGGCGGTGCTGACCCCACACGCACCGGCACTTCTCAGCTGCCGCTAGAAATGCTCCGCAAGCTCCTGCCTTCCCGAGGGCTTGCTGCCACCCTTTCCCTTTGTCTCCCAGACTGCGCGGTGACCTGCCAAAGCCGCCATCCTCGGGGGTAGGGCCAGAGGCCATTTTCCCTGTGTCTCCCTACACGCGGCCACCTGTGGCAGCACCATCTTGGGAAGGGTATTTCCCCCAGTTTGGGTGTCTCTTTGTTCTGGGGGAGCGGGGAGATTTAGCAATTTTGTATCTAGTGGTTATTTACTGGTATTTCTTGCCTGTTGCAGTTTTGCTCGTTAGTAAATTGTTGTTTTCTCAGTTATATCTACTCATATTTTGTTTTTCCTTATTGATGGAAAGGGATTGGTTAAAACAAAGGGGGAGAGCTCATCTTAGAGTGTTTCCCTTTAAATTGTCTTAAACCAAGACAGGAAGGTATCTAATAAAACACGTCAAGACTGGGGATAGACGTGAGTTGATACAGAAATTTTTCTAAATTGTAAATCTGGAACACAAAATTGTTGGTAAGTGATGATGTTAAAAAGCTGATATTTTTATTTTAAAAAAAGGGAAGGTGGGACACATTTGAAATACACGGCTAAACTGTGGCAGCTAAGCAAGTTATTATGCTTTTGTATATAATTTATAAAAAAATGCTGTGATTGAAGTTACTTTTTTCTACAGAATATAATAAATTATACATCAAGATACACATTTCTACACACATACATATTACGTGTGATATCGCAAATACTTCTTTTAGGTGGTAAAAGTAGAGCTAATTTGAAAAGAGCACATGGAATGGGAATATAAAAAGAGAGCAAACAATTTAAGTTATAATGAGTTTAGAGGGAAATGCCTGTGGTATGTCTGGAATTCAGTGAAATGAGAAAAATCTTGCAGTTTTTGAAAAGGATCAACAGTGCCCATTTTGAAGGATAATATTTCACTGCCTCTGTAAAAGAAAATTCTTAGGAATGCCGCCATGTTTGTGTAAAACCTTAAAACACCCGCTTATCGCTTGAGCTGTGCTTATCATTGTGTTTCTTTCACTGTGTGTTGCTAAAACGTGGAGTAGTGCATTGAGGTAAAATTGAGAGGATTCTTTTGTAACACTAAGAGGGATTATTGGCTGTCTTTTCAGAACAAAATCTTTGTTCTTTAGGCTGGGAGTGTGAAAAAAATTACTAATTTTTGTGCAGCCAAAAAAACCCCAAAAAGATAAAAGTTACCTAGATAATAATCTTCAGTTTTTAACCTTGGAGTTTTTAAAGATCTTTTTTTAGTGTAAACAGGATTTAATCTGATTTCAAAGCTCCGACTTCTCTGCATTGAAACAAATAATTATGGTTAAGATTGGAAACATTGTTTTATGTGCCTGGTAACTTCAGTCTCAAATAATAGGTATTTCATAGTGAGCTATCATTTAGGCATTGTGTCTTGCGCAGAGCTGGAATATATTTCTTTTGTCCTGAAGCCATCTTTTGGGCAGTTATCTGGGAGGAGATCATAGAATCATGGAATAATACAATACAGACTGGAAGGGCACTCCATAGTACTTCTAGTCCAAACACCTGCTCCATGAGGATCTAATTAAATCATCGTACTCAGGAACTTGTGTTTGAAAAAGTTACCAGCTGTGGCTGAGGGATATCCTCACTTCTCTCTCATTTCCTAGTGTATACTGCACTGTTCACAGGAAGAGAAAGACAGATGAGTTTACTCACTTGGGGGAAAAAGCATTTTCAGAATATAGAGATAAATACTTACATACCTGAAAAAATATATATCCTATTTGGTGCTAGTCTGAGAAGTGGTCCAGTCTGTCCTCAATTTCATTATACTTTAATGGTGTTTTACAGTTTTGTGTTTTACAGCATAGTAAATTCTCATGGGTTTGTATTTGCAGTTTCCTGAATGTGGTTTCTATGGAATGTACGACAAAATCTTGCTCTTCCGCCATGACCCTACCTCCGAAAACATTCTCCAGTTGGTGAAATCAGCTGCAGATATCCAAGAAGGAGACCTAGTTGAAGTTGTTTTATCAGGTAACTAAGAAACAATGAAAATTACTGTCATTCTTTTGCAAGTGATAATATTAACAGTAGTTTTCTCCCAGTTAGCTTTTGACCCAGCATAGGTGAGAGTCCACACAAACAAGATTTCCTTTTTCTTGATTCCTTTCTCAGATGCATATAGGCATATTATGCCTTTTACTTTTTTTTTCTGTTGCACTGTATATTTTATAACAATCTCTTTGATCCATTTTACTAGTTAAGCAATAGGTTAATGTTAATAAGCTTTTTACTTTATGTGGAGTGCCATGAAAATGTCCACTGGAAATTGAATAACTACTTTTTCAAAGCCCTGCATAATTATGCCTGCCAAGACTGCTCTGACTCTTCACATGATTAATTTTTTAAAATTCTGAGTTATAGTTTATATAGTTTAAAATTATTATGAATTTTGGCAATAGCATATATCAAAGTAGCTGTAGATGGGTTATCTCTCCTTTTTAATTAAAGGACAAACTCTATCTAAATACAGGGCCATAAGAAGTCTTTTTCTTTGTTTAATGGGATGTTTAATAATATGCATTGATAATTTATTTTGAAGGGAGAAAAAACCCCTTCTGAAAATAGAAGAGATTGGCCTTGAGCACTACAGTGTATGATATTGAGTGCTTGATGGTGGAAGGACAAATGAAATACAATATGTGCTCAGATGCATATGTTGAATTGATTGAAGTGTTTTATTTCTAGCCTTCATTATAGAGATCTGAACAGAACATGCGTTCTAAAGTTCTGTAAATTCAAGGTATATTATGGTAATTGTTTTTGAATGGCATGTCGGAAAGAGGTGTAAAACACAGTGTTACTGCTGCAGCTTTGTTGCTGAAAACTCCTTGTGCTTTGGGTCAGCATGCCCTGAGGCACTGATATCTGATGTCAAAAGCTGTACTGATCAACTGCATTCATTTTTTATTGCTCAGGTCAATACTGGTCAGAGTAGAGAAGGCTGAACTGTCAGTCCTTGTATTCAGGGTTATACAATCAGTTCATATCCTAGTAGTATGCATTTTCTAATTTTCATTGTAGTTTACTTAAAACTATATTTAAAAGGCTGGACAACCCGTGATTTTTTTTTTTTAACCACACTATTTACTGCAGTTATGTTCTTGGCAGTTTAAGGATTAGTAAATATGACCATTTTCTGGTTTAGCGCTTATATTACAGGTTCTTGAAATAGTTGAAAATTATCTACAGAAACTTACAGTTAAGAGGGGTTGCTCACTATAACTGAGGCACTTTAGCCCATTTTAGTGAAGAAAATCGAACCTGCAGGCATCATGCAATGTAACTGAAACAGTTTGTATTAGAGCTACAGATTTCTGGTGAAACACAAGAAATTTACTCAGCTCGGATTGCAGCACCTGCTGTGCTTTTGTATTCTTAATTAATATTATTACTTGCATTTTGCATTGGTACAATACACAGTAGTATTTTAATGGAGTGCAGGAATCGCATAATGCGCTGAATAAATGTTATGTGTCTGTCTGCTGACTTGTCCAGCCTGTGCTGTTGCAGTCAGCCAGATGAATTGTGGTTCAGTGCCGATATAAATTCCGGCATTTTGGAAGTGAAAGGTCGGGCATTATTCTAGGAGTGGAAGCAAAAGGGTATGTTGAATTACAGATTTGGTCAGCTGCACATTAAAAGAGGAAGGCAATAAAACCACAGATTTGGATGATGAACACATTTGGCTTATTAGGCTGCACTCCTGGGCATTCATTGAACAGTATCACTAACATCCTTCTGCCAGTTACATATATCTCTGTTTTCTTATCTGTGCATTTTGTGTTTCATTTTTTCCTCAAAATGTTGGAACGTTCATCTTGTCTTCACATGCACAAAAGAGGAAAATTTATTACTACTTCTGTGGAAATCTCCCCTAGTGTGTTCACTGAATCCAACATCTACTTAGTTCTATTGCATTTCAGACTGAAAAGGATCTGAATCTTTGGAGAAAGGATTTTATCAAGGTATATTTATAGGAAGGATTCCCTTTTATTAGAATACTACTCATGTCAAAAATGAGTAGGCAGCCCAAAATCAGGAAGCAAGGTATAGAAGTTGCAGTCAAAGATGGCAGTAAATGAATAGTCAGTCATTCATAAACACTGAAAGGAAGAGAAACCAGAAGTTACGTCTTTTTAGATTTCTCTCTAAAATTTTTGTTTGCTCAAGAAATGGCAGCATAAATATGTAAAGTTAGTTTGAGTTGAAAAATGTTCTTCAGTCTTCATGTGATCAAGTAGTATTTGCTGAAATCTTCAACTGGACCTCTGAAAAATTAACTTTCATGTTCCATTCATGAAATAAAGGATGCAGACGTGAATTACCAAAATAGCATAATGTAAAATTCACAATAGATTTCAACTTAATGGAATATTTTTGCTGTGATACATTCTCTTCTCTAAGTTAACTCCTAGGTTTTTAGAGATCTTCGGCGTTGTTTTGACTAGCTTTTAAAAATAATTTATTTCAGCTGCAATTTGTTAATGCCGGTTTATTGGTATTAATAATAGAGAGGTGCCGTACTTCATAGTATTTCTTTGTGGAGAAGTTACAATGTTAAACTAAGTTTTACTTTTAAGTTGTTACATGAGATCTGGAATGTAGTTGAGTTAGCCCCTTTCTAAAATGAATTATATGTTTAAATTATTATTTTAAGCTATCTGTAGATGCAATCTCCACCCTTCATCTGTGTATCTGTGACCTTTTTCAGATTAACTGTATATGCTGTTTTTCCCTTAAATAAAGGCACAGACCCTACAGAACAAGCTGACAGATGAGAGTTGCTGTGGTTCTATACATCTATACTCTCTTTTTGAGCTCTGCTTTTTGAGGGCTTCAAGCAAATAATCACTTCAGATGTCTTTAGACTTGTTTTTGCCAGCATAGTTTGTTCTCTTCTGTGCCTTGTTCATGAAGTTTATTAAAAACTGTTGTGTAAATTTGCCAAGTCTATTCATGATGTAGAGAAAACAAAATTTTATACTTACAGTTTTAATATGAGTTTGTTTTTAAAATTCTATCTTGTTTTTACTGGGGCAAAGTTGCATTGTATGTAAGAGGTTTTTTTCTGCTGCTGGAAAGCAGACAATGAAACGTTACCATCTTGTGCAAATTAGTGGAATGTACTTCATCTGCTTGCTGTGAGCAGTTGTGCTCAACTTGGCAGGATTCCTGAAGCGAGAAAGTCAAATAGCAGCTATTTTGTGTTCCCTTGCTGAGCTGATGAGGGCAGGAATTGATCCACTGCCTTTGTTAAGAAGCTGTTTCTGTTTTAATGTCACATAGATAGTACATCACCTGGTTGTTAGATGTGGACCTTTTATTTGGATTCAGTACAGTTTATACTGCCAATGATAAAATATATTGAGCGGAATGAAAGCTGTGTATAGCTATACAGTTACAGTAAATGCCATGGATCAACACATAACTGGATTGTAGTATTAGTTCAGCTGCCAGCTCCTTGAGATGAAACACTATGATGTTATATCTTTAAACATAATTTTATAGTACTTACATGGTTGGTCACAGTTTGTGATTTTGCTTTGTTGTGATTGAAGAGCATCGTTCTCTTGGTGCCTTCATGGCTGCGTTAACATGTTCTTTTTTCGGTGTCTTGAGAAATACAAATATCTTTATTCTGTCTAAGATGGTATCTTTAACAATTATTGTTCCTCTATGTCCTTTCAATTTTCTCTAGCTGCTGTTTTCCTTATTTCTGTAGGTAAGACTCATTAGTGATTAGGTTAAAATGGATTGATTTTGTATCCCTCACTGTTTATTAGTCTAACATTGTTCTTGGGTCTTGAATTTCATAGATGACTTTGTGTTTGAAGTTCTTAGGACTAAAAGATTATCTCTTTTGTTGTTTATGTTTGCCTCAGTGTCTTTTCTTCCACTTAAAATTGCGATAACTGTTACCTTCTGGGCAGGGCCTATATATGAGGAGTCACTGTTCCACTGCAACCCAATAGGTCAAACATCCAACCTTATACTCCTTTAATTGTCAGATTTTTTGAGACAATACATTTTTGGTTTATCTGTGTGCTGTTTAATGACATTTTCAGTTCATTTGAGATATTTCAATTGGTTTTCCAGATTTAATACAAACACTTTCTATCCAAATACTCATAAAGAAACTATGCTTTCAAGAAAGAAGAGGATAAATGCTCAAATGGATAAATAACTGTTTATGGCTTAGGAAACAAAGAATAAAAGTGCCTGCTGTTTTCACACTAGGAGCAGGTTACCAGCAAGGTACTTACATCTGTGCTGTTAAATACATTCATGAATGATGTGGAAAGCATGACTAATAAAGTGTCAGTGTCAGGAGTAGCAACAAAACAGAAAATGCCTTGTAATGTCGCTGCCCTTGTGTCATCTGCCTTTGTCACCTTCTCAGCTTCTGAGAATGCTGATGTTGCTTTGGGAACTCCTCTTTCAAAAACAGGATTCTGGGCTTAGTAGGTTTTTGTCTGATCCAGTAATTCTTATGCTTTTATATTCCTATCACATTATTTCACTGAAAAGAGACATGTTTTGTGTTACATCAGTTTAACAGGCCTCACCTCAATGCCAGCAAATTTTATGTGTTGTTATGATTAAGGTAGAATAGGCAGTGATATGATTTTTAATCGTTAGGGATCAGTAAGTTGTACAGCCAGCTTTCCAAGAAAGGTGCATTTGAAGCTGATTAGCTACATTAATTGCAGTCAATACATTAAAAAATGCCTATCAGCTTCTACAGTAGACCAAATTACATCTCAATGTTATTTGGATGTTATATGTATTTTAAAGCCTCTGGAGTTTAAAAAGTGCCCTTATTCTCCTTAAAATACCTGATTTGTAGTTCAGTGAGGCAATTTTTTTACCTTTCTTATTCATTTTTACTCAGTTTTCTTAATATTTTACATATCACATTTACCTTTTTAAAAAAGGTTTTAAGTGCTATCATTTTGACTGAGTTTAACACAATCCAATAGTAACAGTAACTCAATAGGTTATTCAAGTATTATCCTTCAGCAGTCCCCATGTCAGCTGATCCTTTCTCAAAAGACTTGAGGTGATGAATGAAACTTGGAGTCTGTGATACATTGTCTGATATTTTAAGGGATATTTGTGTGCTCATTTAGACTTACAATGCAATGCTATAATCTGATTAGCAGTCTGAATCAATACAAAATGCTTATAGTTAAAAAGGCATTGATGGAAAAAAGTGAATGATAATAAAAATTTTTTATCAAAGGGTAAATCAGCTCTTTTTACTGTTTTACAAATGTATTTACTGTTTAGTCTTTCCTTATATCTATGGTGTGTGAAACTTGAGTATAGCTAAAAATAATTTCAACGGATGTGTCCTTAATAGCACTCGAGCTTTTCTTGATGGTATAGTGGCAAAGTCCAAATTTTTTCACTGTACACAT
Organism: Atrichornis clamosus; assembly: GCA_013400975.1. Lineage (NCBI taxonomy): Eukaryota > Metazoa > Chordata > Aves > Passeriformes > Menuridae > Atrichornis > Atrichornis clamosus. Next base: position 354,871 of record WBMZ01013102.1, on the reverse strand, counting down.
CATCACTTTGGAGACCACTACTATAGGTTCACTTGAAGTTGTATTTTAGGAAAAATTTTTCACCTCTTTAGGAAATTTAATTTGTCTTTTTTGAGTATTTCAGTAAGAAAACATCAAATACATTTTTTTCTCCTTTTCTCAGTTCTTCATATTCTGTCAGTTGTTTTTGCTACTTACACAGATTTTAATCATAAAATGGCCACCATTCGAAGAATTCTCTTTTCCTTACCAGACTCCATCCCCTTTCATCAAAGCATTACCTCCCCAGGTAATCAAATAATTACCTCCCTAGTTCATTCTCACTAGATGCAAATTTAATGGGGAGCAAACCTTGCTTTGGCTAAGCAGAAAACTCTTTGATTTGTCATACGGGGTTTTGTTTGATAGATTTGTTTTACAGTTTCTTTGACCAGTACATGCTTGATTAAACATTTGTATCAGTGTGTTTAAGTGATAGTAGTGAGTCTTGAATAGAGAGTAGCTATAAATGATTCAGCATCTTGAAAAATAAAAGGTAACCCACTTGGAATAACTTGCCCATCAGACAAATTGTATAATATACACTGTCAACAGTGTATTCTACACAGCTTAGATGTATGTCAGGAAAAAAAATCTACTGTTTGGAGGATCTCTCTGCTTTTTCAGTCTTTCTGAAGTTACAGTCTCAATAACTCAGTGCTCCCATAGGTTTCAAATTAAATATGGCTTATGTAAAGTATATATCTTTCAATATCACTGTTGAACTAATCGAATTTACTTCTGTTGGCTGACTGCTGGCTTTGATTTTGAAAGAGCAAATAGCAATACACAGTCTCATGGTAATTTCCAGTAAATGATGTTTGCAACCCTTTGTGATAAGATACATATCTTCTAGGAAGTGCTTGAGGTTTGTATCTAAAGGAGGTCTGAGCACAAACAAGCAAACCTCCTTCCCTTGGGGAATATAACAATTTGAAATGGAAACTAAGGAGGAAGAAACTCAGGAACTGCCACAGGTTGCAGTCTGCTGGTTTTTATATCTTGATGGTAGTGTGACTCAAGCCTGGAGACATTGTCATTCCAGCTGAAATCTGGCTCACTCCGGCTTTTAAAGAGGCCTGAAGAATGTTTCTGTTAACGTGGTTAAGTTGTGACTTGTTGCCAGAAAGAAGTCTGGAGAGCTTTCCTGCTTCCTAGGGCATGAAGACTCCTATCACCATAGTTTGTTAGTGCAGAAGGCTATTCTGCAGCAGTTATACTGGTTTCCTGGTTTGTTTTTTCTTTGCTTCCTCCTCCTCTTGAGTCCAGTAAACCCTTACTCATTTCCTCTCCAAACAAAACAATTCCAGTCTTAACCTGTCCTTATATGTAAATCTCTCCCATGCCTCCAGTGGTTTTCTATATCTGTCAGTTCCTCTCTCACTGTATGACTTTTCGGATCTGCCTCACAGCAGCTGAACACAGAATGTCATGTGGGGAATATTAATATCACATTTCCTAGTGTTAATTTCTAGTTATTTATGTGCATGGGTGAAGTACTGGCTAAACATATTGTCAGTAAAACACTTGTGTTTTTTTAGTGAGCAACTAAACATTTTGATTATATAATTTTGACTTTCAGATCTACCTGGCCAGGCACTGGAGATGTTTCCATGATGAGTCATCCTTGAATTGTTGTAATCCATTTAAAAAAAATCACCCACAATTCAGAGCAATAATTAATTTGTTTCTTCCAGGTTATGTCATGTTGTGCACTTCTTTTAATTTCCCTTCTCCCTTTTCTAGTGTTATCCTAGAAACATTCAAGTGGGGCAGAGAAAACCCAATGTTTATATACAGTCATGCTTCTGTTCCTTACCTCTGATGCTCTCATCAAAGATACAAGACCTGAAGAAAGCATTATTAATCAGATAGACACTAAAGCATATTCCAGAAGTGGTCATATATTTCCAGGATTAGTTGTTTTGTCACCTTCCAGAGGCTTCACGTGAGCCTGACTGGCATGTAGTTCCCTTGGGTCCTCTTTCTCGCCTTTCTTGAAGGTAGAAGTAACATTTGCTTTCCTCCAGAATTCAGGTATTTCTCCTAATTACCATGATCATTCAAAGATTGTTGAGAATGGCCTTGCAGGGACATCAGCCAGTTCCCTCAATACTGCTGGTTGCATCCCATCAGGGCCTGTGGACATACGATGATACTATGAAAAAAACCCCAAAACAACCCACCTGTATTTATTCTGTAATGGGATATATTCACGAACTCTTAGGGTAATTCTAAAAGATATCTAAACTTTTTCAGATAGTTAACAGTAAAGTGTGTTAAAAATAGGTTAATGTATGCAGAGGTTCCTTCATTCCTTACTGAATTCAACATAAGATTATACTTTTAATTCCATTATACTTTTAGCCAGTAGCATTTATTCACCATATAACAAAAAATCTTAACCTTTTATGAAAGAAACTTGTGGGCACAAAATAAATTTTACAAGTGTTGCTAATTCTTTTTAATCACCTCTTCTTTTGAGATTTTTTTTTTCAGAATCCTTGGGAAAGAACTGTGAAGAACTTAAAAAGACAGAGGAAATAAAGATGTAAAGAACTTACAGCATTTACTTTAAGATACTAATTTACATCAGTCAGAGCATAGAAAAGGAGCAAGAGACTTTATTTTTCATTTGGAGCTGCTCCTTACAGCCAGTAGTCATTGCATCAGTAGCTTCAGTAAACCTGCAGGGTATTTAATACTTGTTTCCTATGCTAGATTGTTACCTCTGCAGTGTTTTATGATTAACAAGGCCTGATTCTGTGAATTAAGGTATTGCTGTTTTTTCCACTTGGGTTAAAAACGGGTAAATTCATAATGAGAGAATTGTGTGATGGGATTTCAAAATAAGCTAAACCTACTGTGCTGTATAGTTTGTAGGTTTGAAACTGTGGAGTTATTCACAAATGAACAGAAGTACATCAGAACTGAACTTTAAAAATTCAGATGAAGCAAGCATGTTGACTCATAAATGTTAATCTTTTATTAAAACGCTCCTTAAAAGTCTGAGCTAGCACTGGACAAACAATTGCAAATGGTTTATTATTTACTTCAGTTTATTGCTTAAATCTCACGTCACTGATGAGACGATATAAACAACAGCCTATAGTGAATCTGGATATTGGATTTTAAGAACGAAGGAGATGAGAGCCTTACTTGGATGCCTCCCATGCTGGCTGCTTTTTGGTCCCTTCCCAGTCTTACATTTGTCAGCTTCCCACTACCCCTCCCAGTAAGGAGGCAGCTGCTGGCCACAGAAGGCTGGACACAAAGTCTTGTTTGTTCCTGCTGTGCCATCACTTGCAGCTGCCAGCCTTGGGCATCATTGATCAAAGTGCATGGAGATTCTCTGGCCTCCATCTCTCTGATCTCTGAGATTTCCCCCTATTTCCAGCATCTTACGTCTATGCAGTATTTTCACCCTTGTCTTTCCAGCCTCCCTATTTTCTGAGATGCCTGTTTCTTTTTTGGGAACCTTTCTTTCCTCCCCTCCTTGGCTTTCTGGACACCCAAGCTCATGTTTCCAAACTAAGTAGTCCATGTGCAGAAGCACAATGTGTGATCAACCTTGTAGCAGGTGACTCAGTTTCCTGTATCTCTGTCACTGGAGGATTGAAGATGTGCTGCTTTTGATTAGTCTGGGTGTTATAAAAAAAATTGCAACTAACCTGTACCAGTTGCAGTTAGCAGGTAGCAGGCTTCTGTTCAAGGCTTCCAAATTCAATTCTGAAAATGCATCTCTCTCTCTGTCCCCACCTCCTAGAGCTAATCACTTAGCTGGTTTTCACCTAAAGCATTGGGATAAAGCAATAATAGGTAAAGAAAACAAAATGAAATGTATTGTATTAGAAGGATTTTCCTGAATGTAAAATTTAGAGTGCTAAAATACTGACAACATATCCAGAAAGCTTGTTAGATCCAAATTTTCCCTATCCAAGTTTCCCTACTTCAAAACAGAACAAATAAAGAAACAGAATGATTACAAATGTGTACATATATAGATTTTAGGAAGTTATTCTAGTCAGTATTAGGGTTCTCATAATTTTAGTTTAATTTTTAATTCAGATTTCAAGGTGGAGATCAGAGGTGGAGTCTTTGGCCTGTATGAACTGCCAGAGCTCTGCTAACTTAGGTGGAACTCCAGAAACTCAGACTGTCTTTGATTGCCAGAATTGGAACATTGAAAAGAATAAAATGTTTTCCTTTCTCTTAGTCGTTGAGCTGTATACACGGTCTTTAATTGTTATGGTCTAGTCAATGCTTGAAGTTTGGTAGCATATAGTTGCATGTTATCTTTATTTTTTAAGTGATGAATGTCAGCACTTCTTGTAAGTAGGGATGCAAGTTAGGAATGCCTGTGGCAACTCAGCAGGATACATTACTTTTAACTGCATTCCATATGGGAGAACGTAGCTGAAGAATGCCTGCTTTTCATAGCTGGAAGATATTGCTAGTCTTGTGGTTGATGATTTCCTTTGCCATGAGAGGCGTGGATGCAAGATTGATAGTGCCCATTATGTGAAGCTCTGTTACTCAAAATAGCAGAACCTCACCTCTAATGCTAATAGTTCAAAGCACTTTTGGACTTGGAACACAGAATGATGAGTAAATAATTTGCCTCTTTCTGAAAGCAAGACCTTCCCTCTCTGATTTGCAATGTCTTCTTGTTCTCCTTTCCAGCTGTGCTGAATGATAGATCAGCTCCTGAGGCCAGAACAAGGAGTACTAGCCATTAACAGCCAAGTCATTAACGGACTTGATGAAATAGTCTTGTCAAAACTGTTGTAGTTTCAATGTCTGTGTTTTGGTGATACTAGGAAAGCTTAAATAGATGATGACAAGTTAGCCAGAGAGTTAACAGTGTAACAGTGTCATATTAAGAACATAATACTGCAGACTTTTCTGCAGAGTAGTTAAGTTTTTCAGGATATTCATATAGGTATATTTGGAAGCCCCCCTTTTTTTACAGCACAATTTTACATACAGCAAGAAAATGGCCTACATCCCATCAGGCCTCTGTGAAAGCAAAAGCGTAGCTTACAGAAGCTTTTTGTTACTAGGAAAGGTCTCAATTTAATTTGGAAAAAATGTACATATCTTTCTCTTCATCAGCAGGACTTTTGGTTTTGTTTTGTTGTTTTTTTTCAGTGAATAACACAGGAGTGTTCTGAAAGTTAAAACTTTGAGTGTTACTGGGTGTATGAAAGGCTTCCTAGACATGTAATTTGAAAAAGTTATGACTTACTAGATGATGAAAGAAGTTTAAAACGAGGACCTAATTCATAAATCACTGCTTCTGAAATTGCGTGCTCTGAAAATTTAAGCTGCAGTACTTTTAGCCACAGAAAGTCAACTTTGCTATATAGGTGGCATGTATTTTTGTATTTTAAATAACATCAAAATATATTTTAAAATTTTGAGTGCTTAATCCTTCCAACATATTCTTTGATTTGGTTGGAATTGTAGAAAAACATCTGGCAGTATGCGCAAAAAGATGGTTCACTCTAAGTCCTAAAGTAAAATCACAAGAAATCTGTTCAACGTCTAAAAATGTGCTCTGAAGGAAGGGTGTCAAAGGATGTTTCCAGGCTCTTCTCAGGGGTGCCAAGCAATAGGACAAGAGGCAGTGGGCAGAAACTGATGCACAGGAAGCTGCACCTGAATGTGAGGAAGAACTTTACAGTGCAAGTGACCGAGCACTGAACAGGTTGTCCAGAGAGGTTGTAGCGTCTCCCTCACTGGAGATATTCAAGAACCATCTGGAGCAATCCTGTACTGTGTGCTGTAGGATGACCCTGCTCGAGCAGGGAAGTTGAACCAGATGACCCACTGTGGTCCCTTCCAACATGACCCGTTCTGTGATGAGTTGTGTTTTCTAGCAGACCAAGAGCATTGTCATTATAGAGTGAACATTCTTATAACAGTGAACTTGACCACTGTAGTAAGGAAAAAAATAGAAAATTAATATATTTGAACAAGTGTTTGAAAGCCCTTCAGTCTGAAAAATAGGTCTGACCTAACGTTTTTAGATAAATACAAAACTACTTAATTTTGTTTCAGCACGTTCAAGTATGTTGGACTGTTTTATGAAGTCCTAGGGTTATGAATTAAGTAAGGTTTTTTAACATGGCTTTTTATGAAATAAGTCTGAGAGAAGAAAGGGAAATCCTGAATTAAACAAACTGTTAATTATTTGGATTGTTCTAAAGAAATTTTTTTTAAAAGCCAAGGTTTGGTGGAGTCATTGGATCCTACTTTTGTGATGCTATTCTGAATACTTTTGTTAATAGATCCCAAGATTGCTTGAGACTAGAAACATACTTTTCTGTGGACAATTCTGGAAAAAATTTTTCCTAGGGGTAGCAGTTTTTTACAGAGAAGGAATTGAGGTCAGGGCCTGGGTCTTTATTGGTTCTCTCCTCTAGTTAGTTAAAAATGTTTTCTTGATCGGAATGCAGATTTTTAATTCTCTTTTCACTAGTAGACAAGGAATAAGACAGGGTATATGGATCTTTTAGGAATGCCTTTGAACTGAACCATTAAAAAATAGGGTTGTGGGGCTTTTTGTGGGTTTTTTTGTTTTTGAGGGTTTTTTTTTTCTTTTTCTTTCTGTCAGTTGCAAATCAGGAATGTATCTCTGTTGAAAGATTGAGTATTTCTGTAAGGTAGCTACATAGCTATTGCATTCATCCCACTATCTGTGAAGAGTAAGCACACAAATAACTTGTTTAAATGGCAGTCTGAATGAGATAGAATGTTTGTATATGTGATTAAGGTTTAACAGCATTTGACAGATACATCTTTAGACTATCTGATATGTGTTTAAGATATTTAATTAGATAAAATATCTCAGTAAGTGTATTTTTTAAAGTGTTGTACTGGTTGTCTCTGTATTATAAATAGTTCTTAAAAAATTGTAGTTAGTTATTCTAGTTTGCACTAGTGCCTTTAACTAGCCCCTCTAACTTTTGCAACTGCTACAGTAGTTGTTTTTAAGCTCTAATATGTGTTTGCAACTGGAGTGATCAGTTTACTGATACCAACATAGGCTGCTGAATCAAATATACCAAATGATCAGCAGAAATGGCCTATTTTGGATACATTTTCATTTACTTGTAAAAAAACCCTTGCAGTATTACTTTATTGGATGTGTTTGGTTCATTTTATATATGTATACCTTCAGGTGTAGTGAGTCAAGCCTGTAAAAGAGTATTTTGAAAATTTCTGATATTTGATTGAACTCTTGACAGTTTTGATAAACATGATATGCTATCATCCTGTGGTTTATTGGAAAAATATTGTCAGAGATGTCATTGCTGCAGGTTTGTAAATGCAGCTTTATGCATTTTCCTGTGGTCACTGTCGTATGAAGGTATATCATCAAGCTTTTTATCTTCAAAATATTGTACAGCAAACAATACCAAATTCAAAGTTCAGCATCATAGTGAACAAAAGGAGTTTTGCTTTGTTCTGTGATGCAGTATCACATAAGTGAAGAATATTAGCTATGTTACTAATTCTATTAATTTTTGGTATGATCTTGCCGTTACAGCTTCCGCTACATTTGAAGACTTTCAAATCCGGCCCCATGCTCTATTTGTTCATTCGTACCGAGCGCCGGCCTTTTGTGACCATTGTGGAGAGATGCTGTGGGGACTGGTGCGTCAGGGGCTCAAATGTGAAGGTAAGCTGCAGTGAGATGCAATTTTTCAGTCTCAAGAAGAGACTTGTCCATTCCACTTCTGTGTGTTGTCTCTGGTGCTGCTTTGAAATTAGAGACAGTAAGAACTATCAAAGTAATTAACTGATTAAAGAACTGATCTTTCTGTCTGCTCTGAGGCCTCTTTGATATAGCTCTGTAACCTAAGTGTAAAAACGAGTTGGTCAATATGTATTTTTAAGAAAAGGCAGTGTGGTCTTGCTCTTCACTTGTGATTCCGAGCCTGTGTCTCATTCTGTATTGCAGTAATTCAGATTATTTAGCTGAAATTACTGTCAGTCTGTATGAGGTTGTAATAGCTAAGTTTGCTCATTTTGCCATACCTATTTGACTTCTGGTAGACTGTATCCAATATAATATATCATTTGCAGTGAAAGACTTCCTTACCTTTGAAGTGCTGGTCATAGAAATTTCCTGCACTTTGAGACCATAGATGTTGAAAACTCAAAGAAAAAACGCTGGTTGCAGATCCATCTATTTGGAGGTGATAACATTATCCCTCTAAAAATTTGTTAGAATATAGGAACAGAGTAGAGTAAAAAAGTTCAATAAAAATTAAGGCTAGTGTTTTTGAATAAATCCAAAATTATTTGCTTTTGGAGTAATAAACCATAATCAGATGGTTTTAAATGTCTCTTTTCAGGATGTGGTCTAAACTACCATAAGAGATGTGCATTTAAAATTCCCAACAACTGCAGTGGTGTACGGAAAAGACGCCTGTCAAATGTATCCCTAACAGGACTCAGCACCATTCGTACAGTTTCTGCAGAACCCTCACCCAGCGTGACGGATGAAGCTCTTCTGGTATGGGATTCCCTAGCTGTAGGGACCGTGGGAGGAGCTAAGAAACAACGACATTCAGTGCTATAGAGTCTGGTTTTGCCTGTTACAGACTGCAGAGGAGGGTGGTATGTAAATTATAAAGTAAGAGAAGGCATCTTGACGTAAAAGGGAGGTCACCACCTAGAGGTATGTGGCTTTAAGGTATGTGCCACTTCTGGTACTCCTAGGAGTCTCCTCCCGTGTCCAGAATTAGGTTATTTTTAAGGTCTAAAACTGCCACCCATACTAGTATGAGTAGTTGCATCTTGGAAAATCTCTTTTGGAACTAGAAATTGAAGAATTTCTTTGTATTGGACCATTATTTCCCTTGGCTTATTATATAGGAAAGATTTGCCTCATTAGAACAGTGTGACCCAGACATCACAGTATTAAAATGAGTGTCACAGTCAAGGCTATAGTTAATTAGTTGGAGCCTGTGTATTTAGCCTATTGCTAAGTGTTCAGAGGAAAGCAGGAGAAATCTCCTTTAGATCCTTAGACAGATCTTTGTGGTGAATGTATGTATATATATGTGTAGATGTATATGTAGATGTACAGTATACTCAAAAGCACTTATATATGAGTATATTTGTATATGCATTAATATATTAGTTTTCCCTATATGAAAGCAACTCTTCTGAGAACAAAATATTGATTGGAGTAAACGACAATGATACATATTTTTAATTTTTGGCATGTTTGTTCTTTCTGACACTCAGGGTCATAAGATACTTGAATAGTTAAGATTTTGCATGGTGTGTAAATGAATCCACTTCTAAGTGAAAGTTTTGAAAACCTTAAGGTTTAAAAGAGAGGAAAGAACTTATAAGTACACACAACAATTATCATGTTTTTCCTCTCAATTAGAATATTAAACTTATTAAACTTGACATACTAAAAGGACACTATTGCAAATTATGTAGGCCTGGTGTTAGATGCAGTACCATCTACGAACCATAATTATGTACTTATGCTACTGATTATCATTAGTCTAAAGCTACTTGGAAATTAAGGTTAACATTATGAATCTGTATTTTTAATTGAAAAGCTGCATAAATGAGTAAGGTGCTTAAGTTCTGCAAACTGCAGCAACAAATGTTTACAGATTAATCATAATTCTCAGCAGGTTGTTTCAGAAATTACTTAGGCCAAGACAGAAAATTTTGAGGAAGGCTTGCCCTAATTTGGATTTTTAAAATTTTTTTTTAATTTTTGATTAAAAAGAGTGAGCATCCTGGTATGCAGTCTATAAGTATCCAATGCACTGTACAATTACAGTGTAGCAAAAAAGTTTCAACTTGAAAATATTTTAAATTATAAGAGGGTGGTTTGCTGATACATTCTTACATAAAATATCAGTTTTGCAAAGCTATGTGTTTCAAAAGGGTTGAAAGCATTAAATTTGCCAGTGAAGAAATACAGTTTCATCCATACTGCAGGTTATACTTCTGCAAGAACTTTGGTGTATCCGTGTTGATGATTCAGAAAATCACACAGGCACATACATACGTGCATGCACAAAGAAAATATATTTACAATAGGTAAAGGGATGGGCATTAGCCTAGAGAAAAATGGTTTTCTGATTTCACTTTTATTTCATGAAGTCATGGTATCATTGACCAGATTTTCAGAAATGCTCTCACATATGGCTTCTATATGCATTTTGTTCTGTTTTGGTTTTTTTGCATTGAATGTATTTAAATTCCTGTCCCCCACCCTGCTTTTTTTAAGTGGCATAAGCTATGTCACTTCTCATGTACCAGATCTGTCCTTTGGACTCCATTCTTCTGCAGTACTTTTGAGATAAGTTTTATGACAGTTTATATGGTGGTGCCAATCAAAGCATGCACTTTGGAATGTCTTTCATTTTTCTACAGTCTGTATAAATATACTGAAAAACATCATCCTTGTTCATAAAATTGTGTCATTCACTACTAATATTGACGTGTCACTTGAATCACTGCTAACAAAATATAACCTCTGTTTGGGACCACTGAATTCAATCAGATATCTGTCAGTTTTTAAAATAGGACTAAAATAAATGTATTTTTACCCCTAATTACCATGTAGAATCAGAGTAGTTAGGATAGAAGTAATTTATGAGGATCTTTTAATTGATGTAATTATCAAAGTGAGTTGTTGCTTTTTTTTTTTTTGATGTTTTGTGCACCTAAAAGGAGACAACTTTAGCTCAAAGTGCTGAATTTAGCATGTAAGTCTGCTTTCTGGAAAAATGACACTTGTAAAGTAAGTTATGCCCTGTCTTATGAAATTGTATCTTTTGAAGAATCTTTGAGACAGGGTAATGCGGAATCACGCCAAATGCACTTCAGTTATCCTTGCATAGGGAAACACTACACACAGAAACTGTTTTAGTTTGGGCATTAATGTTTTCATTAGCTAATAAAGCATTTCATTTGAGCTGAAAATTGAATGGGCACTATATTTGAGTACAGCTTTAAAAATCTACCTCCAAATAATAAAATCTTTTTGATTCTTAACTTAGTAGTGCAAAACTCATCAACAGAAATGCTAAAAATGAAGTAGAACTAGCAGGATGCAATGCAACCCAGATTTTTACATGCCGCAGCTCAAATGCAATTCTTCTGCATTTATTCTAAAACAAAGAGTGAGAGTGTAATATAATCTCACATTCATGCTTGCTTCTAAAATAACATTATTTTCTGTCTTTTTCTCCCCCTTATTTCTTTGTTCTGTTTTTTCTTCTTTCCAACTTCCTGTCTCAGTCTCCTGTCAGCCCTGGCTATGAGGTATGTACTGAATTTACTCCCTATTGTACTATCAACAGCATCCTCTTTTATGATTATCTTTATGAATATGAAGACATGCAGGAATTAAATCAGATTAGTAAGGTCCGAATTCCAAAGTGAGAGTCATAATTCTTATACTAAACAGTAAAAGTAGCAAACATTAAAATATTTCAATACAAAAGTGACTTTTTCATCTCTTAGGCATGATAGAGGTCATTGTATTTGTAACACATGGGAAGAAAATTTTGACTTTACTTTCAGGACTTGGGAATTTGCTGAAGTAATGTAGAAAATAAACATTTTATTTTTAAGCTGAACAAACCTAACATGTAAGTGCTCACCAGCAATAAACTTTTAATAGCATACTACTATTGTGGTAGCTCTTTATTCACACTATGGTTGCGTTAAGAATACCCCAAAACAGTTTAGGAATCCGTATTTCTGTGGAAATAACCAAGAACAGTGTACAAATAAGTTACAACTCTATATAAAAAGAGTATCAAGTCTAAATGAGAAAACAATATTATCTTTTTAAGTGGGTGCTTCATGTCCAGGTTTGTTGTCTTTCACTTTCAGCATGGATTTTCCAAATACGTTTGGTTTGTGTTTAAATTTCAAAAGCTTTTGAAAGTAAGAAATGTTGGCATCTCTCCCTTGCAGCATGTATTTGAGATGCAGCCAGAGAAGAGCAGGCTTTGCAAGTGTTCTCCATTTTACAAATGCTGCATAGTTAATCTGAGGAATATTTTGTTATGCTAAAATGAAGATTTTGATGGCCAAACATCTATCTCTTTGAAAGAAATAACTTTATTTCCTGTTATGATAGAATGGTTTAGGTTGGAAGGGACCTTAAAGATCATCTGGCTCCAACTCCCCTGCCATGGTCAGGGTCATCTTCCACTAGACCAGTTGCTCAAAGTCCCATTGAACACTTCCAGGGATGAAGTTTGTATTTCTTTCTAAAACACGTACATCCTTTCTGTGTGCCCCAGAATTCCAGCTCCACAGTATATTCATAAAACAATACAAACAGGCATATGTAAAGCACGATTTTTGTAATATCAAAGATAATTTTATTCTAAGTATGTGCTGTCTGAAAAATGGTGAATCCACCAATTTGGATGATGGTGGATTACCCTAAATTAGCAGTAATTAAAGGTAGTAATGAAAGAAGACCCCAAAGGTATATGGAGGAAAAACAAAATTGTATATCTCTCACGAAAAGAAAATATGTTAGCTATCTATGTTTTTACTTCAAAATACATTTATATGGCAAAATAGAATTTTACTTCTATTTTTTAATATATGCTTCAATTATTTTGCTAAGTTTTATTTGTTCCTCTAGAAACCATGAATGTTGATATAGTAAGGTGATTTTATAGACACATAGGAAGTGAATCCTCAGGAAAAGTTTAGCTGAGCTTTGCATTTAAAATAGGGATGGTATGTCTCATGGGGCATAGGTAAGTGGAACGTTACATGTTATCTTTGCTTTTTGTTGAAAGATCAGGAATTACAGCTATTTTTTGCTAAATAATTTAAAATTTAAAATATCAATAGTTTTAGTTAAAAAGACTATATATCACTGACAGACTACAAAGCACCAGGTGTGGCTTGCCTCTGTAGTTTGTTATAAGCAGAGCTGGCTTGAGGCTTTTTAGCTATATATAGAAGAATGGTTCTGTGGAACTAGGACAGTAGACTCTCGAGGAGGGAACTGTCATGAGTTGTAGGTGGCTATTTTCTCTTTCTTCCCTCACACCCAAGACTTGATACAGATGCCCTTTTGTCTTACCCCACTGAAATAAGGAGTCCTTGTTTCCAGGGACTCAGAAATACCCACTCTAAGAAGCCTTTGTTTTCCACACTCCTACAGAAGATGCGTCCCCTTTCCAAGTTCCGGTGCCTATAGAGTCTTGTGTGCCTTCCCAGCTCACTGAACTGGAAAAAAAGGGCCCTTGAGGGAAGGATTAAAGAAGAGCTGGGGTGCTGCAGCTGAGAGCATCTTGGTGCCTTAAGACACTTGTAATTAGTAGAAGTCCTTTTCTAATGGCTAAAGTAGAGTTCATTAGACTGAAGATCCTCAGAGGCAAAATTAGTATTTTCTCTTGAAGACTCTCGAGTTAACTGTGAATTAATACCATTCTGTTATGTTTTATTCTTGTCACCCTCGAGTTATCTTTCCATGCTCCAGTGATATACACTGCACATTTCTCATTGTCTTAATGGGAACTTAGTTGCAGTGAGCTCATATGTTTAATAAAAACCCTCATGCTGTTTTGGGTATTGCTCTTGAAATTTGCTCCAAAATCTAGACTTTATTTAAAAATAATAGGAGGTGAAATAGAGGCTTTGAATAATTAAACCATTCTTGAGTAACGTTCACATTGATTTAGTGCCAGGTCCTCCAGGTGAATATGGGATCATGCACTGTACAGAATTAAGAACTGATAACTCAGTTAAGTTTGACACTAAAAGTTAAAGATGTAAATAGGATTTTAATTCCAGAATCTTTAATGTAATTTTTTTGGTTTTTTCTTTTTAAAAATTATTTAAAATGTTAAAACATACTAAAGTTCAAAATCAACTCAACAAAAAGTATTTCAAATGTAGTTATCTTTTTTTCTTAAAGTGTAGCATATCTGTGATATTCAGAGTTCAACTGAACCCTGAATTAAACACTTTTAGGATACAGAAGGTAAATTTGAACCTGTCTTACTGCTGTGCCATAAAATAATAGTAGTCCTGGTATTATGTGCCATCCTCTAAATGCTGTAGAACTGAATTTCTTGTGACTAATTCAAACTACTAATTCAATTAGAGCTTTTCTAAACTAATTTGCCCCAATGATTGTTTCAGAGGTTCATTACAACTAGATAAGATATAAAAGATGATCAAGCCATTAATTTCAAGTTACAAGATGTATATTTAGGAAAGCATTAAATATTGCATCAGTTGTGCACCTAATATTTTCTAAATATCTAGGAAGGTCAGTAGAAGAGAAAACGGTAAACAGCTTAAGATGTACATGTTCTGAAATTTAAGTGCTTTGCTGATGTTTTTGAATGCAATTGATAGTGATCTCATGAAGAGGTTTTTTAGGTATTTCACTCTTCAACTTGGAAAAGGAGAGAGGTTTAGGTTGTTTCTGTCATTAGGCAATTGCCTCTTGTTCTTAAATCATGTATTTTGTTGTAAGGTTATGACCCTTCATCTAAGTTACCATGGCTTAAACTGGGGACTCATAGATGCTCCGTGACTGTAAGAGCAGGAATTCTTTAGGAGTGTGTGTGTTACATCTAAGGAAACACACTACGTTCTTGTAGTTTCTAAGTACTGCCAAAAGGGTTTGCACATACTGAAAATACCAAAAATTGGCAAATGCTGCAGCACACATTTTACTTCTGTGTAATGTCTCTGAGATATCATTCATGTTTGTTTTGGGTATTGTGAATTGGTACAAGATCCTGAAGCATTATTTGTGTTTTGAGGAATAGTGGCAATTGACACAACCTTTTATCTCCACGTACAAGGTGCAGACATGTTCACTGGTGCCTTCCCTTCTAATATATGATCTTGTTTTTCTTTATTGGTAACGTACTACTGCCCGCAAACTTACTTCAAGCCTCACCAGTTAGATTTGTCTAGATCTCCTCTATCCAATGCCAAAACTCTCCAAACCAGTGTCTGTTGTTAAGCCCAAAGACCTGCTGACTATTCCCTGATTTGGTAAGGATGGTATGTAGACAGAGTCAGATGGGACACATTCATACGGACATTAGGGAAAAGAAAAAAAAAAGAAAAAAGGCGATATTCGTGTATGATAGAATGAATCAGAATTGTGCAAAGATTATATGAAGGATTTTGTATTGAATTATAATTTGGCTATGATACCCTTGTATCATCATGTGTGCTTTTTCCCCTTTTCATTATCTCTATGCTGCAGGCATAACGAAGCTGCTGAGTCTGACTTCTGATGTGGGCATTGTAATACTGCAAGATACTTCCATGAAAATAACTTACTGATTACTATACTTAAAATTGTGAAGTACCTGGTAGAAGATCAAACTAAATCTAATATTTTTGAAGGAAGTTGTGTCTATAAGTCCTACTATGCCTGCTGGTAGTAGCAAGTCCTTTCTCTAGAAAGGGCTTTTGTTCTGGGAATTCCCTGGTTCTGAGAAGTCAGCATAGTCACACAATGCCTGCTGAAACCCAGGAATCTTCTCTTGCTACTTGCCTAGATAAGGCAGGTTGCAGACAGAGCATTCAAACCACTGTCTGCTGCTATTGATGTCTGAGTGGAAGAATGGCGTACATAATAATTTCCATCTGTGGATAGTTTAATATTAGCAGCTTGTACTGAAGTCAGTTCTTTGGTGTGTTTACACATGTGAAAGTGAAATGTTTTTCAGACCATAGCTATCTAACTGTGGTGCTCGTAGGATTAAATCATACACTTGACTTAAAGAGAAGAGTGCAAAAAGCCTCGAAAGACAACACAGTTGATTGCAGTCTAAGTGTGGTATTTCAGTATATTTAACTGAAGATTTGTGTATTTGAATTCACTTAATTACAGTCACATATTTTAATTTGTAAAAGAAAGTCAACATTTGCATTGCATTAAAAACATAGAGTTCCTGTGGTTACATAGATATCTAGCACCTCACTTGACAGTAGTTTCCTGTGAAGAAATTGTGTATGAACATATTAAGGTTTTATCCTCTGCCTTTAATATAGGAAGGAAGTACATGTTTCAACACTAAAAATGAAACTTCATGAAAACAGTTATTGCTGCTTGGTTTTTTAAAATATAAATCACTTTTCTCAGTTGTCCAAGTAAATAAAAAACCCTAAATCATGATAGTTTGTTCTTTTGTTAAGTCAACCATTTCAAAATTGTAGGAATACTTGTGTTATTTTAATTGACTGTCTCAGTGTAAAGTACAGGAATAATGCTGCGACACTTAGATATTGAGCCTGCAAAAGGTTAGCACTTCTTTGTGTAAATTTTGAAAAAATATATAGGTGAGTATAGGTTGTGTAGCTTGGTCTCTTGTGAGTGAAGGTTACTGACTTGAGCGTGTTTCCGCAGGCATGATTGCCAAAGTGGAAGTAGTTGCTTTGTGAATCTTGCAGAACGTGAAGCTTTTTGGTCAAGTTTTATCAGAATCCCTGGGACATTTTTAGTGGGACTGTCAAAACCTTTTAAAAGAAGTAAGGCAAACAGCAGTCTCTTTTATGTTTTAGACTAGCCCATGCAGCTGGATTGCAGAGCAGGTCCCTGTCTTTGTTCCCAAGTGGCCATCTCTGTGTCCAAACAGTCAGCTTTTATTGCTTCCCACTAGTCCTTTCAGCATCTCCCTAATGTTTTTTTGATTGCAGTGCCTGGGAGGAGAAGATGTGAATGCTACCAAACTCACCTAGGTAATAAGAACAGCTGAATCCATTGGTGGGAAATTAGTATTTCTTTCAGTTTCTTAATTGTATTTTGCAGTGAATTTGAACAAGGTAGGAAAGACAGGAAAGATCTGCTGCGCTATTTTTACCTTGGGGGACTGTCTTCTTCCTACAGTAACTGTACAATGATTTTATACTGCTGGCTAATGTAGACAAATTGTTGTGTCCTCGAATATCTTTCAACAAAGCTTGCCAGAATTCACATGAATGGCTTCAGTATATTAAAAAAATTTGAAGAGATTGAACAAGAAGGAGAAGCAAGGCATCAGCTAAATAAAAATGATGAGGAATGCCCCATGTTGGGCAAAAGATTGGCACATCTTCCTTTTTGGAATTAAAAAAACAAAACTTTTTTTTTCTTTTTTCTTTTTTTTGTTTGAAATAACAGCAAACTGGATTCTGTTAGGTATTCTCATAGTTAAGGCATAATTGAATTATCTGGATGTGATCAGTGTCACTGGCTTGGGTGGACAGTTAAGTATCTGCACATGTTTCTTAGTGTTTTCTGTCACTTGGAAAATCATGCTCTGAGCTATTAAAGTATAGATTACCTTGCTGGGATGATTGTTCTAAAGGACTGTTTAGTATTTGGAGCTGTGCAGGCTTTTAGTTTCCATGTTGTAATCTGGTTAAGCAATCTTTTCCTGGGAAGTTTCCAGACTTGCTGAGTCAGTAGTCTGGCTGACTACCAGGAAAAACTAATTTATCTTTCTAACAAACCAGGCACGCCAGCTGAAGAAGGTGGTTTGTGGAGGAAATTCCTGCCTTTACAGTGTTAAATAGGATAGTTCATGGTTTCCTTTGCTTTCAGGGGCTTTAAATTGTGGCATGTGTCTGATGCTGGGAGTGCTGGAAGTTAGAGTTAAGGGATGTTGACAGGGGTTTTGGACAATACTGGGAGGAGAAGCTCTCCTGACAAGAGGGAGGATGTACTTCTCCTAATCAGTAATTCATCAGAGGGGTGTGGAAGATGCTCCAGCTGCTGCTGCCATGAGTTATCTGTCACCAGCTTGCCTTCCCCTACTACCTTTGAGCAGCACCGGAGGGGCACATTGCCTCTGGCTGGAAGATGGAGGGATTGGAGTCAGGCATATCAGGCCTGGGCATACAGGAACAAGACCAGATCCATGAATCCTGATGTCTTTTCCAGCATGGGAGAAGGTGAAATTCAGCTTTACCTCTTGATCTGAAGGTGCTGTAAGATAAGAATTGCTGGTGCATTACGTGCTGTGCTACACTGCTGGCACGTAGCAGCCCTAGTGCTTGTAGAATGGCAAAGAAAAGCTGAAATCCTTTTCTCTGTACATTGACAGTCTTCAAGTTCATCTTAGAGTAGGTTTTCCAGTGTTTTATCTTTTGTTTAGTATCCATTACTGCTTGAGCTATAGAGAACACTTATAAATTACTAGTAAAAACTTAGTTAATTGTCTTTTCTCTTACACAGCTTGGCAATCATGTGAAATGAGACTTAAAGTAAATATTTC
The DNA here is from genome assembly GCA_013400975.1 of Atrichornis clamosus. NCBI lineage: Eukaryota > Metazoa > Chordata > Aves > Passeriformes > Menuridae > Atrichornis > Atrichornis clamosus. The sequence goes on along the minus strand of WBMZ01013102.1, from coordinate 336,593 downwards.
AGAAATCATAGCTGTGCATTCACCAATATAAATTTTGAGAAAAAAACCCAACCAAACAGGACAAAAGCTTTATCAATGGTAATTCAATATTTGATGAAGGTTGATGGAATAATAAGTGACTGTTTCAGAATTATCTCAGAAAGAATCAACCCAATGTAGAGCATCTAGAATTCACCTTTTGTCCAGCCTGACGTTTTCTCAGAAGCATATGCTAGCACATTAGAACTGTAAAACTTGCCATCAAACTGAAAAAGAAAAAAACCCAGCAAATAATTTGTCCCACACTTGTACTGTACCACACCTGCGATTTGATCAGACAGCTAGGTCAGAAGCAAAGCTGTAGGGAAGACTGTCTCTCTCAGTTAATCATAACTGCCCAAGATTAGTCTTAGTACACCTCAGTAACACTACTGAAGTTTCTAAAACCTGCAAGGCATTTGGTAAGGAAAACTGGACCAAACCAGCTTTCTAAAATCCTGTAAGCATGAAGTCACTTTGATATAAGTAATTTGGACTTCGCTTTTAGCAGTATTCGGTTGCTAAAATAATTTTTGATTAGGCAATAATTTGGAAAATGAAGGCAAAGAGTGATCATAGAAAATAGATTTAATTTAGATGATATTAGTCAGGATTCTAAGAGAAGTCATAGCGTTAGGAGATATTTGGATTACTTGTACTGCAGACAAAAGTAAGATTGTGAAGAAATAGCTCTAGTGGCAAGAATGCTAAACTGAAATATTAATTTGTTACAGTGACATGATGAAAGCAAGCAGTAGAACTCTTACATATTCTTGCTCCTTTTCAGTTAAAGTTCATTTTAGGAGATTAGTGTCACTGCATGTGAAAAGTCCACCAAATGTCCAGATTCAAGAAAGAGAGCACAAAGTGTTGTAACTAATGCCTTGCAGGTCACGATTAGAATTAAGGCAAACCTTTAAAGAATTATTTTATTCAGAAAGAAAACACAATAAAATGTGGTATGCCACATACAATGCCAAAACTGTTCTTGTGAGCACTGAAGAGCAAACTCAGGGCTAGGTATCTGGCCATAGGGTAGGGTTGAGGCTATAACTTGTAAGGCACTGAACTAGGGCTATGCAGTAGCATCAGTCTGGGCCGAAATTGTTCCTATTCTACACAAGCATAAAACTGAGAGAACTGCATCTCCATTTCTTGCTCCTCTTGTGAGCTTTGCCCTGTCCACAAACACTGAGGGCTGTAATTTCCAGGTGGCTCACACTAGCTGACCAATGGCCTTTTTGCATAATATGTGTCTCGTTCTTTTGTCTTGATGGTCTTCTGCCTTCCCTTTTACAGGGCTGTTCATGTTGACTTCATAAGACTTAATACAATCTGCCTAGGAAATATAAGCAAATTTTATTGCTATTTAACAAATATTGTATGAATTTAATCCAAAATTGAGACTAGTTTATTGTTTGGGGTTTTTTTTGTATGCACAAGTGCTTTGCAGAGCATGAAGATTTAAACCTCAGGAAGTAAACCCATAATATCTGAGTACGTACTTGTGCTTTTTCCACTATTATATGTGATAAAGAAAAGACAGATGCTTTCTTACACTTCTTTCAATCTAGATTCTCTTTGGTGACAATATGTACCTGGCTCATACAATGTATTTTGCATATTTTTTCTTTATTTGGAAGGACTGCATTAGTACAGTGGATCTTTTTGCTTCTTTGAAAAGACACCTAGTTCTACAGTATAACCAAAAGAATTTATCTTCATGGCAAGAAATCTGTCTGAACTTCATAAGGAAGAAATATTTTTTTTTCCCCCCATGGCAAATACACTGTGAAGGCAAAGCCTGGAACTCCTTAGGTTCTTCTGCCATCAAAATGACTTTTAAATTCCTCTTTACTCCAAAAGACTCAGACAGAAGCTTACATAAAGGTATTTTTATATTTTGATGACCAGGAAATAGTCATCAATCAGCCTTCTCAGATGGAGAATTTTCTGTGATATTATTTGTTTCAATTTAAGCAGTTTCTCAGGTTATGTCTGTGTGAAGCTTCAGCTACTACAGTTTTTGAACAGTGTGGGCTCACTGTAAAGATTTGTTTTCTAGCCTTCAGTTAGATTATTTGCAGATGATAGTGAGAAGGTGCTGAGTTTTAAATGATCAAAGCTGCATCCTCTCACTTTTTTTTCTTCTTTCAGTGTTAATTGTGGATGTAGTTTGGTTGTTTCTCAAGGGCAAGTATTAGGAGAAAGCAGTTTTCTGTGTGACTTGGTTTTTTTGGGTAATTATTATATGTACATCTAAATGAATTTAGTAGAGAAAAATAAGGTAACTCTTTTCTTCCAAGAATTCTTCCAGTATTCCGTACCTTAGACTGTGTGTCTCACTTCATGTATATATGTATATTTAAATGTGTGTGTGTGTATATATATATATCTCTAAATGCCTATTGTGAACTGTTGTGTGCAATCTAAATGTGGTAAGGTTAGCGATAACAAAAATTATAAATACAGGGCATAGGAAATACTAATCTTTTTTCTGTCATAAATCCTACAGAATAAGGTAGTAATTTTCTTAATGTTTATACAAAAAATACAGCCTTTCAAAGTTACCTTTGTAAAACACAAAATAAGAGAAGTAAAAATGGCACGTGTTTTTATCACAGTGTAGGATGCTGTTCTGAGAAATTTTGAGCATTTTAATTTTGATTAATAAATCATTTTTTTAAAATAAAAACTGTTTCGGTCACAATGTGAAGTGTATGATAGTGTTGGCAAAGGTGTTGTTCAGTACCATTCAAATTTTTCAAAACTAATATGAGAGGGGCATGATACATGTTCTATTAGTGTTTAAAGGCACGTGACTTTTAAGAGATATGACAGTGTTCTTGAAGAGTGAATATATGAATATTACATTTTTTAAAAAAAGGAATACAAATCTTTTTATGTATTTTACAGCAAAAGACACCATCAGAATCATTCACTGGGCGAGAGAAGAGGTCAAATTCACAGTCCTACATTGGACGACCTATTCAACTAGACAAGATTTTACTGTCCAAGGTTAAAGTGCCTCACACTTTTGTCATCCACTCTTACACACGTCCAACAGTTTGCCAGTACTGTAAGAAGCTTCTCAAAGGGCTTTTTAGACAGGGTTTGCAGTGCAAAGGTAAGTAAATGCCCTTTAGGAAAACTAGCAAATTCGTGTTTGAGTAGTTACTTTGTAGCCTTATTCATGATTTCCTCACTAAACTAAGTATAGGCACATGTACAATTACACTGGATTAAGCTGCAGTCAAAATTACAGTAATTGGTGTTTTGCAGGAGCTGGCTGCACGGTTGTTCATTCTTACCCTCTGGTATATCTGCAGTAGCTCACATTTTTCATTCAGGTGTAAATTATCTTGTATTTGGCGCTAGGTGAACCTGTGCTTACAGCAGAGTAGTTAACACAATGGACTGTGTTCTTACTGTCCTTGTTTTCAATCTACAAAGACTTAATGCGTGGAACTGAAGCATGTGCCTGAGCCCCAGCAGTTCAGGGTTTTAGGGAAGTTATAATGGAAGTCAAAGAAGATGGTGGGCTTATATGAGAATTTAAACCCACATTTTTTCAGTGTGACTAATGTGCTCTCAAGTTTCATGGCATTGTACCTTAGTGAGTGCTGAAGTGAGTCAGGCCCCTTGGATCGTAGCCTAGATTGCTGGCTCACCTTAGCCGACTTTATCCTGTAAATACAAAGCATTGTGCATGCTACAGGGTTGGAATGTTGGCTAATGGATGCTTAAAATCACCTTCCTTCTATTGCAATAAATAATAACTATCATAAAATTAATCAATATACTTTGTGTTACTTCTTTGAACCTTGCAAAAATTCAAAGTTGCATTCCTTAAATGTAAGACATTCTGATACAATTTAACTAAATTAAAGTATCTAAGAAGGCATCACCTGTTTCAGTTCTTTTTGAATCCTGGTGACCTATGCAAATATTAACCTGCTTTAAAAAAAAAAAAATTGCATTTACTTTGGCACTGCTATACTTCAGTCGGTTTTTGGATCAATCTTAAATAATTACAAGGATATAGACAACCTTAGTATATTTTTTGCTTCCTGACGCTGTGTTTTTCCAGGTGTGTTAGTAAGTTACAGCTCTTAGTTTAAGTAAACTGTGTTTGTAAGCCAAAAGAAAACAGTTCACATGACATCTAATGAAGTGCTACTTACATATATGAAAGAAGTAAAGGTAGAGTTTTATTTCCAGAAATAAAAATATCTGGAAAATACGGAAATGACTGAAGGAACCCTCAGTTGCAAGCTGTCTAGAAGTTGCTTTGAGATGTAAAGAACAAATGTTTTCTCACTTAAAATTATTGGCCAGAGTTCTCCTGTTTCAGTTTTCAGTCATCAGTATTTGATATGTAGTCAGTCTCTTAAGCTGCAGCTGCTACACTGCACAGTCTGTTTCTTCCACTGGAAAAGCAGCTCTGGCTTTGCAGCCAAGCACTTGGGTCTCCCCATCACTCCCCTACATGAGTTGAGCACTACTTTGGCTGCAGTAGTGCCTCCACCCAACTACCCTTGGAAATGTTTTTTTCCCCCCCAGGGAAACATGCTTCTAAAACCTTCATCTTGCCCCTTCCCCTGACAGGCAGCGTGCAGGCAGGCTAGCACACACTCTTTGGACATATAAGGTGTGTTAATGGAATGGTAGGGCTTGACATCTATAGGCTGGATAGAAGGAAGAAGTATAATTGTCACAGAAAAGGAAATAATTTTGCGGTATCCCATTTTTACTTAACAGACTGTAGATTCAACTGTCACAAACGCTGTGCCCCTAAAGTGCCAAATAACTGCCTGGGGGAAGTTGCCATTAATGGAGGTAAGGATTGTTCCTGTCATTGTTTAAACCATCAGTTAAATAAAAGAGAAATCTAAAACTGTGACGTGTACAAATACACATTTTTCCATTGCTTGGGAGTGGCCTTTCCTTTGCAATGTTTCTGTTGTATGTTGGAGATGAAGTGTGGGAGGAATGCTGCGAATGACTCACACACCATCAGCTCGAAGCGTGTGTCTTCCAAATAGGTGGCACGGGCAGACAGGCTCAGCTCTGCCACAGAGGTGGTGTCAGCAGCAAAATGACCGGGTGATAAAGTCTGGTGAAAGAAGAATACTGCAGGAAAGCCAAAAGCCACACATGTGAGAAGTTAGCACTCACCTGTCAGATAGGAGCCCAAAATTTTCTTTTAAAGTGAGGGGAGAAAAATGTGTTTATGGATAATCTTCCTGAGAAGGAAAAGCATACCTAGAGGAACTAGGAATGCCCTCCAGGAAAAAAATTTCTCCACTTACTGTTGGTATAAAAAGTAATCATATCATGGGCCAGAAATCAAGGCTTGACTATCTGCCGATTTTCCCATGCATGTGCTGCTGGTTTTGTGTTAAGTATAAGGGTGTATGGGTAGGCTTGACAGACGGTACTGGAGGAAAAAGGAGTGGTTGTAGATGAGTTGTTGATTGCCTTGGAAATGTCACTTCTCTATGTGATAAGGGAATGAGAAGTGTGGTGAAGTGTTCAGTTTCTAGTGCATATTACCGTCTAAGTTGTTAGCCTAAACTTCTGAGGTTAATAAAGCATTGCCTTATGGCACATTCTTTTTTGTTTAAATTAGTGATCTACATTTTTGAAGACATATCAAGAATTTCCAAAACTGGGAATGCTTATTAATATTTTTCATAGTATTTCTGGTAGCAGTATGACTGTATCACTACAAAGTTTTTATGTTTAATAGGAAAATTACTACAGATACTGAGTATCCCACTTGAAATATGATAAGGTGCATGATTTTCTGTAAGGTTGATGTTATCTTTCTACTGAATGTCCTCTCTGATGCACCTCTTACTGGACTCTTGGAGTCACTATTATCTTTCATTTTTTTAAATCTTGCACCATTTATAACTCGCTTAACCATTTACTATCCCACAATACAACTATTTCTTCAGGAGGGCAAGTAATGACGCTTTCAAAAATTTGTGGTTTGGTTTTCAAAAACTGAAATGTACACCATGATATGTTAATTCCATTGATAGCAGTGTAATTTTCCCTGAGATTTGCAGTCAGAGAAAGCAACTAAATCTGCTTATAAATGAGAAACTTTTTCCTGCATAGCTGCAGTTTTAAAGAGAAGCGATTTTTTTTATCTAAAGTGCTTTGAGAAGACAGGAAGGAAGGTAAACTTTGTTTCTGCACAGCTGAACTAAATGAACAAAATTTACATTTGTTTCTGACTTAGTCCTCCAAACACCCTCTTTCCGTCTGAGGCAGCTGTATTTTATGCCTCCAACACACCCTCTCTGCCCTCTCCCCACCTTTACTTCACAAGCAAGACGCTGCTTTTGTTTGGACTTACCTCTTTACGCGTGAATCTGATGCTGGGCTAATGGGAAGTAATAGTTTGTCTCTGGAAAGCTTGTGCAAAGTCACTTGGGGTGAGAACACGTACTCTAGACTTACTCCAAGTATATTCCTTGAAGATCTCAAAATTTATAGAATTTGGCTTTCGTACACCAAATAATATCCATAGTATGGTATACAGAGCATCCTAGTAGAACTCTGAATTGTGTGTCCTGAGTGACTGAAATAGGGTCCTCGGGATTATCAAAGACAATTTCATCCTGTATCTCATTTGTATTTCCACAGTAATTTGATTCACATTATTTTCAAACTTAATAAATAAAATACAGGATGTCACTTTGTCCATCTGCTGCATGATACATCTTCCCCAAAATAGTAAGTAAAAGAAGAGCTGAAGCAATGAAATTCCAAGTATGGTGTCATTAGTAAATGCTTTATATATTAAATGTAAGGAGTTATTTTGAACTGATTGTAAGTTTATTAAAAATAGAGATTTAAAAAGAGTTGTAAGAAAGCAAAGAGAGAGCCTTGCACTGTAAAGTATCATTCATGACTGAATGACTGGTTCTACTAGAGATGACATGTGTCTCTTAATCACACATCAGTAATTTATATCCAAATATCTTAGGACTACTTTTTCAGCTATGCACTTCTAATTTCAGTGAAATGCCATCAATTCCAAACATTTTGCTGTCAGACAGTTCAATGTGCTTTTTCTTGTGGGACATTGCCTACATTGGCTGTCAAGAACCTTCCTCCGCACAATTAGGCAAAAATTGCTGGGAGAAACTGTTTGTGTTCCATGTGATCTTTATATAAACCCTTAGGTAAACAATTTTAATTTTTCTATTCCTTTCTGTATTCCAGATAAATCCACTCATAAGCAGCAATGCAACAAAAAGTTGTTTCTTACGCTGATCTTGCTTAGGCATTCTGATTTTGAAACGGGAAAGTTTAATATAATTTAAATATAAGCTGGATGACACTCTTAATGCTATGCCATTGTCAAATAAATTAAATCCTAAATCTTTGGTTTTGGTGCTTAATTAATATTTATTTTCTAATGGCAGGGAGCATTATTTCAGTAGTATTGATTATTGTGCTGTTTTGTGCAGGCTTCACAGAAAACACTGGTGCAAAGGAACATAAAGTTCACATTATAAGTAATTGTCTACTTATGTTATCTAGATGCAGGCAATAGACTTCCAAAGAGAACCTGAGTTTTTTGAAAGCTTAAAATGTGCCAGGATGTTGTAGTTGGAATATTGTATGTTTTCAGATAATAATTTGAGAAATTATATTCCAGACCTACTTAGTCCTGGGGCTGAGTCTGATGTGGTCATGGAAGAAGGGAGTGATGACAATGACAGTGAAAGAAACAGTGGTTTTATAGATGACATGGAAGAATCTATGGCTCATGATTCAGAGATGTCAATGGCAGGGTGCCACAGTGACAATGGAGAAATGCAAGATGCTGATCTGGATCACGATGAGTCCAACAGGATGATCAGGTGAGCTGGAGAGTGAGTGAACCTTCCATTTTCCTTTTTATTTATTTGTAACTACTATGTCTAGGGCTTAGGGGGAATCTACGTGGGCACTATTTTCTCTCAGTTAGAATGGAAAATGCTGGTGAAATGTTGTGGGTTTGAAATTGCAGTGAGATTGCTTCACTGATTATATGTGTTAGTAATTTTAGAGAAGCTTGAAGATTATTGTCAAGTTGAAGTAGCAATTGAAAACTGATGCACAAGTAGTTCTTACAGGTCTGTACTCTTATGAAAATGATGTGAAACTATTTGTGCTTATACAACAGTAAACTTCTTTTTTTCTTTTTTTTTTTTTTTTTTACTTATTTTCCAAAGCAATTTTTCCCTGACTTAACAGTACAATGCCTGGTTGTTTAAATAAACCAACAAAACAAAATGTGTAAGTGGCTATGGTATAATCAGATCTAGGTGAATTGTTTGTATTTTTAGATCCCTTTAGAAAAAAGAAAAGTTTGACGAACTTAAAGTAGTAATTTAAAGCAAGGTACAAAATAGCTTAGTTCTTTGAAATGACTACTCAGGAAAGAAAACAGGAACTTAGTTGTGCAACGTAGCTCAGAAATGTATGAAGAGAATTGTTCACTTATTGGAACTGTCCGAACAGTAGGGAAAAAGCAGGGATTATTCATTGTCAGGGAACATAAAATGAATTAGGACAATTTCAGCTGTAATTTCCTTGATGCAAGGGATCTATACCTTTAAGAATTATAGAATATTTTTCTTTCACAAGTCCATTTGACCTGCAATTTCCTCCTTTATTTTGCTTGCTGGGAGCCTCTTTGAGTCGCATATTCCCTTTAGTTCTCCATTACTCTCATACATCTGTTGCACTAATGGACAGCAATCCATTTCAACAATATGCAGTTCTAGTTCATGCAGCTGTGAACTACTGTCATATTTATCTGCATAGATGTGATGTATAGACACCTTGTATGATTAGAATACGAGCCTGTGTTTAGATCACAAAATCATTGTCATTTTAAATTTCCAAGTTTTATTAAACAGACAGCATTGAAAGTTTTCAAAATAAAAATATCCAATTGTACTAATAAAAACCTTCATAACAAAGATACATGTTTTATTTATTTAAGGGACATTCCTTTATTTCCAGTAATACCTCTCCCTGTTATTTCTAAGGGTAGTGTCCATATCCATGAATATTTTTTAAGTGATCTATAAAAGGCAAATAAGAAGTAAACCTTTTGTCAGTACAGACAAGAATACCTTAATAGGAACTGCAGATTGCTTGATCATTTTTAAGCAGAAAAGAGGTGTTAACTCCATGTTAAATACTTAATTAAACTTTAAGACAGCACACTTTCTGCATTTTGATGGGAAACTACCAATTCATAAAACTTAATTTCCAGGATGCATTACAGTGAAGCAGGGCCATCTGCAGACATCTACAGTCACAACAACTTTGGGAACTTAACATATTATTCTTTTCCTAGACAGTTTCAACCCTTTTTTGCTAGAGTTGTTGCACCAATAGCTTTGCTAGCAAGGCAGAATACATGAGCAATTTTGTACTCTGCTTTCACATGCAGTGAAGCATCACTGTTTAAAGTTCTGCCAGAAATGACTAAGCATTCATTTTAGGATTGGAGTGAGTCCATATTGCATTACACAGAATCTGCTTTAGGAATTGTTGTAATAGGCTGTATAATATATATATATAATATATATATGTAATATGAGGCTGTAACCGCAAGGAAGATGCTGGGTTGCTTCTGGTTACTACCAGATTTTATCTGATGGTGCTATCAGGAGTACTGTCACATCCCCGTGCCTTCCCAGCTTACTGTGTGTCAGCTGAGTGGTAGAAAGTTGCAGTGTGCATATCTTGCAAGGCAATAGGGTTTCACCTTAAGTCTTTGAAGGTAAAATAGCTTGAGCCTCTTTCTCAGATAGGTTCCAGCAGATTTTGTGCTGTGGTTGGCCAGGGTGTGTGCAGCTGGGCAGCTGACACGTTTTCTATTCTATAAACTGTCATCATTTTATGGAGCCCAAGGAAGATAACAGGACAGTAATCTGATGGACAGTGTTTACTTAGGTTATGAGAGATTCAAGATCAAGTAGTGGTCTGAATCATACATAGCACAAGCTTGAGCAATGGCTCCCACGGCCTAGCTGAGGCCTAGTTATTTGCCCATTTTCTTAGCTCATCTTTAGAAATACTTTTGGAAGAGTGTGCGTAAGCCTTTAGAAGGCCTCTGAAATTCTTATGGTGTAGCATTACAGACTTTTTTCTTTGTAATCTCAGGATGCTTGGAATGACAAAACAAAATAGTGTGCAAACCAGGTCTGCTAGCAATGATAAAAATAAATGTGGATATTTTGTGTGTGTGTATACGTATATTCTGATTTAAAAGATTTTTTTTCTTTTTGTCCAAAGTTATTTTCTTTTTAAAAGCCTTTAATGATTTATTCTTAAGCCCTTCAACCAGCAACAATATTCCATTAATGAGAGTGGTACAATCTGTGAAGCACACAAAACGGAGAAGTAGCACAGTAATGAAGGAGGGCTGGATGGTTCACTATACAAGCAAGGACACACTGGTAAGAAATGTTATGGAAGACCTTACTGTACGTACTATATAGTACAGAATCAAATTCTAACTTACTGGCCCTGCTTGTAAAAACATGAGACAGTTAAAACACACAAAAAACATTTGATTATGTCCATTGCATTATGATAGGCAGCCAAATGTGAAGTCATTCTGAATGAAGTGCATCATAATGTTAACACATTAGGGGTTCTGTAAAGTAGCTTTACCTTCCAGCTGCACTCTCCCCAATACCTTACTGCCAGCTGAATTGAGACTTTTGTAAAGTAGATTTAGTGTAGAAAAAAAAATATTTTCCTTCTAACCTGTTAAAACACAAATAAAGCCTTCAGTATGTGACTTTCAAAGGGATACAAAAAGAAATTTTAATTACTTTAGGAGCATATATATTAGCAAATTGTGCTGAAGGTAATGCAGGCATCAAAATTCATTTTAAATTTTAAAAACTTTTACAATTCTAACAGAGCTATTACTGAAACAGCAGAGCATGGCCCTATCAATCTGAAATTCAATTATAAAGTCTTCATTAAAATCTTGTAATAGCATATGGATCTTCAGCATTCACAGTACATCTCTTCAAACTGAAGTGAAACATTTTGGCAGTGGTGCTTTTGAGAAATGAACATTTTGATAATTTACTTGGGAAATGCTAGAACTATTTTTCACTTGCTTTTCATTGCAGAGGAAGCGACACTACTGGAGACTGGACAGCAAATGCATTACACTTTTTCAAAATGATACCGGAAGCAAATATTATAAAGTAAGGAATATTTTTTAATCTCTTTTTATACCAAGAGAATATAAGGACTAAATTGCTAAATTGATGCTTACTAGAAGTACACTAATAATATGACTTCTATCTTGGTTTTAAAAAATTTTTTCATTATTCAAACTGCATATGTGTGCTTTGCTTTTCACAAACAAGTCTGATCAGAAAGGGGTCAGCTACCAAGGACCTGTAAAATACATGTTGTGGAAATGGAAAGTTTTTGTATGAGAAGTCAACAGGGTTTTATTTTTTAATGAAGTTTCTCTTGATATATGGATGGCCTTGCTTTTTATCTGAAGGAACCTGACTACTCTCTTTGATAAGTTCAGTTAAATAATTAAAGTTCTACTTGGTCTTGAACAGAAACATTTAGTATTTTACCATCAACAGTCACAGAGTTTCAGGTTACAAGAGTCTTTTTGTTTGTACTAGAAGCATGTGGTAAAAAGTAACAGCTGATGTAGTAAATTAGTTAAATAAAATTCATGCTTTACTTTTATATGTTGATAATCTTTACACAGAAAGTAAAATACTGTTTTCATTTTAGGAAATCCCACTGTCTGAAATTTTGTCTCTGGAACCTGCGAAAACTTTCACTTTGCTGCCTCAAGGAGCCAATCCTCATTGCTTTGAAATAAGCACAGCAAATATAGTCTATTATGTTGGTGAAAACATAGACAATCTGTCAAGCGTTCCACTGAATAACGGTGTTATCAGCAGTGGTATTGGCACTGATGTGGCACGAATGTGGGAGATGGCAATACAGCACGCCCTGATGCCTGTCATCCCTAAAGGGGCAGCGACTGCCTCAGGACCCAGCCTGCACAGTAAGTTTACTCATTTCCTCCACTTCAGATAAGTAGAGTCACATCACAAATGACACTGCTCACTCTTCTGCACACATTGAAAGGATGTATTGCACAGCTGGTAAAGGCTATTCTGTCGTGTCTTATCTCTTGTCTGCATATTATATTAAACACCACAGTTTCTTGTCCATATGTTTTCAGTTTATAGTGGGACATCTGTATTAGTGCACAAGATGCAGATTTGTTAGTGAGCGTATAGTTAGGATATTAATAAGGCCTCTAATTCAAATTTGTATTGCTGACATGAGAAATAGCCTCCTTGTGCAGAGGGATGAAGTTTTCTGAGCTCCAGTTTGGAACTGATACATTTTTTTTCCCATCCTGACTGTAATTTATGTTTCTAGCTATCTGCAGAAGCAGCTCTTCACTCTTTAGATCACTGCAGCATAGATGATATGCTCCCTTTCATCATATTTGGCTGTACAACTGCCTCAAACATTGTCCCATGCTGAGATGAAAAGAGCTCAAGTGTGAAGAACAGCTATTCTAAGCACAGCAAGGCATGTGTGTTATCCAGGACCAAAAGGACTGAATATATCTTTGCTTCCAATTTACATACCTTTGTGTCATTCTCTAGCAAAGGTGACAGTTTATGTAAGCCAAACATAAAACCTGTTTAAATCTAGCTTGGATACTGATAATAAAGTAGCACAGAGCAAACAGTTCCCTGCTACTAGACGTGTGCTGCTGTGGTTGCTCCCTACTTCTCTTCAGCCTAGTCAGCGTGAAGAGAATTTGGATATGTCTACACAATTTGGATTAGACCTTTTGTTGTAATATACACCCACTTTAGCACTTGACATCTGGATGCTATTAATGCAGCACAAAATGCTAATGAGACCACAAGCCCTTCAGAAACCAAGTAATACAACAGGCTGTGGCATTGCATCTCCAGGCACAAAACTCACATATCAGATTAGATCAGCAATGTCCTTCGCTTTCTCGACTGGGATCCTACATAAAATAGTGTCAAATTCTGGATGTCATTTCCATCAGACTAGTTGCCTAGTGCTCCTTGTTTTAGCACAATGTAGCTAAACAAATCACCTAAAGTGCTGGACTGGGCATGACAGCTGTCTTCTCTGCCACTTGGGAAGTTTGAAACATTTCTTTACGAGTTAATAGTTATCTTTGGCTTATACGTACAAAAATTAAGGTCGTCTGAGGCCTTTAGAACAATTTCCTGTGGAGAGAGAGAATGATAGCAACCTTCTATCTTTTACTCAAAGTGTAGACTTGTCTATTTCTTTGTCCATGACTTTTTTCATGTAAACACAGCAGTATATACGTTTGAAAACAAATTGGCAATGATAAAAAGCCTCACCATAACTAAAACGTTCCATTCCAAAGGCAGTATTCCTAAGGAAAGGGAATGAGCCATGTGAGGCAGAAGTTACTCATGTTACTTACTACAGCTAGGATTGGGGCTGAGGGGTAAGTAGCAAGTGTCTTCAGTATGTAGTACAGGCTTTATAGTAGGGGACACGGGTTTTGAAATTTTTACTAAACAAACGGAAAGTCAGCATGAATGGGATTCTATTAAGAAGTGGCAATGCTCTAAAGAAGCATTCTTTGCTCCCCAAAGTATTGTCTTTTTGCAATGCAGTTTGCAGTAGCTATATTCTCAGTTTTTACTGAACCCCACAGTAGGTTTGCAGTTCAAAATGCTTATGACATGACATCCTAAGGTCTGAATTGATAGAAGTTGGATCTTGTGTTTGTGTACTAAAACACAAGTGCAAGATTTTCTTTCCATTATGTCTGGTTTTATTTTTAAATTTTAATAATGTCTGTTAAGCCAGATGAAATGTGTATTACTTGTAACAGTATGCAGTCTAATTTGAATGTGTTTTTACCTTCATCTGAATAGCATCAAATATGTTTTAGGTGACTAAATAAATAAAAATTATTATTAAATCCACTAAATAAAATCAGTTTAGTTGCAGTTATTTGCATGACCTACAAAGTCTCAAAATAGAATGTCAAAAACCAGTAAGAAGATTCAAAATGGGAATTATGAACCTCACTATTAAAAAATTAATAATGAATTGTGTATTTTTTTCCATATACTATAAAACTATTGTTCAATTCCTGTGTTTATGGAGTGGTATAATTTTATATTAGCTGTAGATGAACAAGCTGACCTAATTGGTCCAATTTCTTGAGCTGTCAGTAGATACTGATGTAATGTGAATGTCATTTCCTATTACTACATGTTTGAACTAAAAGCACAGCAATCTAAAGTATATTTTGCTTTCTTCCCCAGGGGATATATCCATCAGTATTTCTGTGTCAAACTGCCAAGTCCAAGAAAATGTGGTGAGTATTCTCTGGATGCTGGTGCTAGACATGCTGTGATTAAGCCTGCAAAGTCATTGATCTGTTTTGCAAGAGGAATATTAGAGGAGTTCCCATCAGCCATTTCTTACTTACACTGTAGAAATTACCAAACAATTAGCTTTGTTAACTTCTTACAAAATCCACCTTCATGGCACCTTTTCTTGAGATGCAAGAATTACATATGGATAATTTCACAGACTTTTAACAGTGGATCCATATAAGATGTTTATTACCAAATGGAAAAGCAAGGTGTAGAAATTTTTAGTTCATGGAATTTGTCAACTGAACTTTGTAAAACTGACCACAAGCCTTGATAAATATACCATTTCCTGTCATCTCTGAGAGGTCAGATATTCTCTTTTGTACAGAGATGAAACTCTATCAAAAGGAAGAGTTGCATATATTGTTACACATACATGAAGAATTCTGGGTTTCTTTTACTCTAGGACAGTTAGACACAGGTCATGCGGTAATGTTAAACAGTCACACTGCTTGCTTTCTGTCTCATGGCAGAGAAGTAGATACTCCCTGCAGCCAGCTAAAGCTTTGGGACAGCTCTGGTAGTTGTCAGAAAAGGGTTGCATACTAGGGATGTGTCCATTTGTTTCTTAAGAAAAAGTAAGGCAGCCTTTATTACAAATCAGGCATTCTTTTAGTCATTGTTGTATATGCTGCTGATTAAATATCAGGAAAATAAAACTGAGCTGCAAGATTTGGTGTTTGATGTTTCCCAAATGAATCTGCTAAGAGCTTGTGCTTTAGCCTGTGTTAAGGCACTGAGAAATAGTGCGACTTGAGGCTCCCTCTCTGACACAATTAAAATATTTTACCCTTCTCAGTGAACCTGTTGAAGATTCACCAGCTTTTGCAGCAATTACAATTAATGTGGCTTGTAGGAAAACACACCTGAATTTGTTTGGCAGATATTTTAAAACAGTATATTTTAAAATCTACTGTAGTAATTCTACTTCCCACTAGAAAAAGCAAATGAAATACGAATTTTGTTTCCATGTCCTTAGGGCTTAATATTTGTTATGTTTATATGAACAGGATATTAGCACTGTATACCAAATCTTCCCAGATGAAGTATTGGGATCAGGACAGTTTGGAATTGTTTATGGAGGTAAGGCTTTAGTGTGTTGTACAGTTGTGCTTAAGATAGAAATTTTCTTGAATGGTGAAAGTATTTGGACTCTGAAATGTTTTGTTGCAGAAATTAGCTGTCCCTTGTTTTACATAAACAATATACATTAAACAAAATATGTTTCTGCCCAATAGTGGGTCTGTGTATAACAATAGTTTTGTATTCTCTGTAAGTTCTAGCAAAGAAAGCTGTTCTTTTTTAGAACCATAATGAATGAAAAAAAAGTTATTCTTCCTCTTGTTTTTCTTTACATATTCCAGTGAGGTGTTTTTAATTGTTTTCTTCACTAGCTTATTAGAATTTTTTCTCATTTTATTTTCTTATTAATTTTTCTTCTCCCTTTTCTCCTTTTTTCAGCAGTTTTTGGGAGTGTATTTAGATACAGCTGTTGTTTGAGACAGTGTAAAACGAGAACTAACAACAAATTTCTCACTGAGGGATTTCTGATTCTCTGATAAACCTGGGACATGCACTTACATGCCTAAAGGCTATCACATATTTCATTATTTGCTAGTCTGGAGCTACCAGTGAAGCACTAAGCCTATAACCATCCAGTTGCAGAGAATGCAGCTTCAGCTTATATATATAAGAAAATTAACTTTATATCTATACTGTTGAAATGCAGAGCTGACTTTGTCATATGTGTGTTTCTTATGGTTTAAATGGTTTAAATGGCTTTGTCAGGCGAGAGTAAGAAAAGTTCTGTTGTCAAAGGGTAGAAAGAAGAGAAATGACAGAAAACTTTTAATTACTTATCTGCAAAGTGGCTCTGAGAATTTGTTGGTTATGGCCATTTGTACAACCCATGAAAGGGAAACACTTTTCATAATTAATCATGTTAATTGATAGAGATCTTTCATTTTATTAATGCAGGAAAACATCGCAAAACTGGAAGAGATGTTGCCATTAAAATAATTGATAAACTAAGATTTCCAACTAAACAGGAAAGTCAACTTCGTAATGAAGTTGCAATTTTACAGGTATTGTTCTGTTCTTTTTTACTATATTGACTCCATTAGTTGTCTCTATAAATACCAGGTAATATGATAATTATTTTAATTGATAATCACTAGTCTTTTTGCAAAAATACTAGTATTTTTGCTGCTTATTCTGCATAAACAGCCAAGAACAAATGTATTGGCAATGTCACACTAGGAGTTACAATTTCTGCAGTTTTAAAGACCAAGCACAAGAAAAATGTATGTTATTTAAACTAATTTCAAGTTCATACATTCTCCTGTACTGCTCCTAGGTGTTTTGTCCTTGTTGCCTACAGGTTAGGCACACAGTTTAAATTATGCAATACTGAAGCATTGTCTGGTTTACATGAGGGTCTGAAGTCTGGATATGTAATGATAAATGCTACTGATCATATTGATAAATCTAGTGCTGTATTTATCTTTAATAGAATCTTCATCATCCTGGGGTTGTAAATCTGGAGTGTATGTTTGAGACGCCGGAAAGAGTTTTTGTTGTTATGGAAAAACTCCATGGAGACATGCTGGAGATGATCTTGTCAAGTGAAAAAGGCAGATTGCCAGAGAGAATAACAAAGTTTTTAATTACTCAGGTAAGAAATTAATTACAGACCTAGGAGATTTGAGGTCAGTTATTATCACTGTTTCTTATGTTTTCCTTTTGACATAATTTACCTGCGTGGTTTGTGAAGGTCTGAGTAAGATGGGTGGTAAAACAGCTTTCTTTACATTACTGTACATTATCTGATAGGTAGTAACCATTAAGAGGACCTAGAACTAGACACATTACAGCTCTTGGCTGCTGGTTGGAGGGGACATCAAGCTGTGGTTTCTCATATGCTGGAAGAATTAAGCACGAGAAAGGGATGGAAAGTGCAAAAAGCAAACTGTTGAAGAACTGCAAAAAGAAATTTGAGCCTCTTAAACTGCCCTATACCAGACCACTGCAGTTTGTACTATGCACTGTTACACCTATTTGCTGGGCTGAGGTTGGATCTCAGTGCTACCTGTGATTCAATGAGTCTGGCTTGCATTATGACTTCTGTCAACAATTTGTTCTGGGTTTTTTTGAGCTTCCTGTTGTCATATTATCATATTGCTTCTTTGGTGGCCCATAATACAGGCTTAAATTGAGATACACAAATGAGTAGTGATCCTCCTCAGAGTCAGAGCAGTCCATATTTCAGCAGTCAGGAAAAAGAAAGAAGCAGGAACAACAGTGTTATGGTGTTTATTCTTAAAAGATTATTATTTGAGGTAGAACTTAACAGGTTTCCTAGTTTCTAGGCTTTCATGGGCAAAACTGCCACCAGCTTTAGAATTTGTTTTCTTCTGTTCCCAGGTTCAGTCAGACCCTCACCATTCACTGCTCTAATATAGTGACAAATTCTGCCAGCCCCTGACCACACACAAGGAATTGAGTTTGAGCCACACAAAAAGGATGGATGTCTGTTACACTATTGCCATATTCATGTGTATGTAACAGAATAGAAATATACATGACACTTTTTATTCTTTCTCTTCAAGAAAACACTTAAATTGAATCATAGAATATTTCTGCAAATTTTTTTTAGTTAAATTTAGGTATGAAAAGTCATTCTGCAAATGTACATTCAAATATTTCACGTGGAAAAAAGTGAACAAATACTGAGAACCCAGTTTTAAAAACATGTTTATAATGTATACTCTTTGGAGAGGGAAAAATCATATTCTACACAGTGAAACATCAAGAATACTTGAGGCACAGCATTTTTGCTTTTGTTGTTGGTTTTTTTTCTTTTAATTGTTGACATTCTTGTAAGAGGTACATTCCTGTTAGACTGCTTTCGTTTGTTGGATTGTCCTTGCTTCTCTGGTCACTGATACTGTTCAAACAATATTAAAAACCCACACATAATTTCATTTGTTTATTCACAGATTCTTGTCGCTTTAAGACATCTTCATTTCAAAAATATTGTTCATTGTGACCTCAAACCAGAAAATGTGTTATTGGCATCAGCTGATCCTTTCCCACAGGCAAGTAGAAAATGCCCTTTCTTAAGATTAATTGCTCAAATTAATAAGTGTTAGCAATGTTTATTTTATGTATAAACAAGAAAGTGATTAGTGACTCGTCTGCACAGAATTTTTAGATATAAAAAACTGATCACTTATTTAAAACACTTTACAAAGAAGTTACGTTTGAAAATCCTTGCCTTTTGTCATTTGTCTGAAATACTGAACTAGATTTTCAAGTGTGACATAGCTACTTGTGTGATTGTTTCTAATTTGCTTACCATTATAGCATAAATTACTTAGCTGGTTGATCTGCTCCAGAAAAAGAGTTATTTTTCTGAAAGTTAGGGTAGGGCTCATGGAGAACAAGACCTTCTTTAATTTTATGAATTTAAATGCCAGGTAGATTGCCGGATATTTAAATATACTTTCTGACCGGTTGTATTTCTCATTAAGAAGTATTTTTATCAGCCTCTGTTACCTTCAATCTGCAGAATCCATCTATAATCTCTTTCAACTGCCCATTTTCTAAATGAGTAATATTGATAATTTTTAAATAATATCAATATCAATAATTGGAAGGGAAGGATCTATACTGAGTTTTTACGTGAGAATTTTCAAGTGGCTGAATCTGTCCCTCTGTAGAACTGAGATAAGGAAGTTGGCAGAGAAGCAGAGTTATAACTAGGTCCACAATAAAATAAGAGTGGAAGTGTAAGAACTAAATTTTGTCAAGTTGCTTATTTTAGGAAAAAGCCGTAGGCAAAAACAGTTTTCCTGTGTGCTGTGTTCTTATGCTATGAATTAATAAGTATTACTATATATTACTACTTTAATCAGGAACTTGAGCTGTTAGGCCTATCTGAAGCTGTGTTTTATTTATGGAATAAAGGAATAGAGGAGATGCAATGGACTGGTAATCTTGTCTACTGTCTCAGTGATGTAGGAGTATTCCTCTAAAAGAGGAGTTTAAAAAAAAGTTACCTTGAAGAAACAGTAAAGATGCACCTTGCAACTAATTGATGTTAAAAGTTCCTCAACTATGTATTTGCTAATAATAATAATGTATGTCTTACTATAGCATTTTTCATTAAACAGGTAAAACTTTGTGATTTTGGCTTTGCCCGAATCATTGGAGAGAAATCATTTAGGCGTTCAGTTGTAGGAACACCAGCCTACCTTGCTCCAGAGGTTCTGAGAAACAAAGGCTATAACAGATCTCTGGATATGTGGTCAGTGGGTGTCATCATTTATGTAAGCCTCAGTGGTACCTTTCCATTCAATGAAGATGAAGACATACATGACCAAATCCAGAATGCTGCTTTCATGTATCCACCTAATCCATGGAAAGAAATTTCTCATGAAGGTAATACCTGTTTGTGGTTGTTCTTATATAAATGCTAAAAAAGAGTAGTTGTATTTTGCATTTATATTTTGTTCTTGTACGTAACAGCTTAAAAAGAAATTCCAAGTTACTGTAATGTCTCTGTTCTGTGCTATCAGCTGCTTTAGACATTTCCTAGAGAGCACGTATCAACTGCATATGGCATAATCCTCTAGCATGGGATCTCTCCAGGAGGTGTTGAAGGAGGCACCACCTACAGATGAAATCACTATAGAATCTGTGGGGAGCTTCAGCTGCTGGAATTGGCATTGCATATATTTATTTATGTACCTCATAATTCAGCTTCATTGCTTCTGCAGTCTCTTCCTTGTTCTGCTTGTTCTGGTAATTTAGTTTGAGTTCAATAGGATGCTGTACCCTGATAGTCTGCATGTGGAGAAGATAAAATTGGATTCCACGTAGAAGAGATTTCAGGAACAGTGTGAGAAAATGTCGTATAAGAGACTTTCTGCAGGAGGAAAAGGCTTGGAGATAACCAGTGAGACCTTTGAAACATGAGTCCTGGTCAATGGCATAATACCTTTGATAAAACACTAAAGAACAATGTGGCTACTTCACTTTAAAGAAGGCAAATTAATTCTATTAAAGATGTCTCTAAACACAACTAAGTATGGTATGTAAAAAAATTGGCAGTTCTGATTTCACCAGCATTTTCATGTACATAAAATTTTCAGGCAGCTTGATTTTCTTTGAGATTTTTTTAAAATCCTTTATGTCTGGAATTTTTGCAGGATTGCTTCATAAGTCTTAAAACAAAGGAAACATTATAACCGTCAGATTCTAATATCTTTTTCTGAATTGTAATGTGTGCCAAATTGAAATGTAATTTCTAGTGTTTACAGTACAGTTTTTCTGTTTTTCAGGTGGTATATTTAACATACCTGTTAAGCGCCGCTTAGGGCAGTGTGCCTAATGCTTACTATAATATATTTTGTAGCCATGTGAGAGTCTCAGCTGAAGAGTGCTCTGAGAGCATTTTTTGTTATTTTATCTCAGTGGCAGATGAAGTTTGAAATCTGTTGGAGAAAAAAAAAGCTATAAATCTGCACAATTACACACTGAAGTTCTCCTGAACCTCCACACACTTTGATATGTAAGCTGACAGAATCTGTTGGCAGCAATGCTTTATCTGTCGCTAGAGATAAGCAAACAGCAATCAACAGAGGGGAAGCTGCAAGAAATTGTCTCCCACAAGTTTCTACTGTGGTAGACAGAAGATCAATTTTTACACTCCGAGGTGAAGATTCAGTAGAGCACCTACAGAAAACTCACCTACTTGGGTGTTATGTCTCCATTTGTAGAATCACAGCCTTCATTATGAGTTGATGGATACTAGCTTACAAGCATGCAGAAGGGAGGGAAAAACACTTTTAACAAATGACTAACTTAAAATTACAATGTATAAGCAGATTTTATTACGTATTTTGAATTGCTAGCTGATGACCCACTCAATTGTGCTAAATGAAAACCTGAAAAATGTCTGAAGGGATCCCAGTAACACAGGAAATTGGAGTCTGGATCTCTAAGTGTTATTAATGCTGATTTTTAGAACTCAAATTTGAACTCAAATTCCAGATTACTTAGGGAAAATAAAGGAATATTTTCTCCTCCTGTTCCACTCTCCTGCACAACTTGCGAGAGAGCAGAGCTGGGCCCTGTGGAACTGCTGGCTCCATCCAGTTTGTTGCTTCTGATAATGTAGCATGGTTAAAATTCAGACTTGTACCTGACGTCCTAACACATCAAAGCTGGATTACAATTCTGAGGAGTGCCGTGTTAATTAATGCTGCAAATGATTGAAGTATTTAGGGGAGAAACACAGATTATTTTCAAGGTTTTATGAAGGAACTTTTGCATGCCTATTGCAAAGATTGGTGCTAGGGAAAACAGAACAGAAGTTAAACCTTTTGTGTCTTGTTCATGATTATTAATGTGGCTTAGAGAGCCAAATGTGTAAAACTTCTTGCAACTGTAGCTATTTCAGTGTTCTCTTGAGACCATTACTCGTGTAAAAAGTTTAAGAATAGCTAAACTTAATTATTGCCATCTTCTATTTTTATTGTAATCAGAGAGGAAAAATCACATATTTCTTTGCATTTAATGGATAGTGCACAAATTAGAGTGAATAATGCTGTGTTTATCACCACTTTGGTTTTAGGGCACACTAGGTGTTTTTCCTGATACTTGCCAAACAACATAATGTTAATTTGTGAGCTGGAAGGCAGAGGGTAGCAAAACTTTAAAAGAAAAAATCAGACTGGTCATATGTAAACGATGTGTCTGGAAAAGCAACAACAGTGGTAAAGTAGCCTAAATGTTCCCATTATCTGTTACTTAGTCAATTACTGGTCTTAAGGTAAAATTGGCTTTTAAAATTTTAAACTGCACTGATGAGGTGATAGATCCATAAAAAGCACATGACCCATAACAGTTTAAACTGTATGGTAATATTAGTAATACACTCAAAGTCTAAAAGGTTCAGAGGAAAAGCACATGGAGATGAGTTGTATTTTGAAGGAAAAGCGTGTCATATTGTGCAATACTGTGGTTTGTGTTAGTTTATTTTCTTGATAGCATTTCTTTAGCATTTTCTAGCAATTCTAAAAAATCTGCATTCACAAGCCAAAAAGGAAGGCAGAATCCATTTGAGGATAATATTTTTTGAGTGCCTAATGTTTTTAAGTCACCATCAACAGTTCTGTCTTGTCTGCCAATCAGTTATGTGGTCTAGTCATTGACTGTCTTCTCTTTCCAGAATATCTGTCTGATGTCATAATGCCTGGATTAATTTCATTAACTCTTACTGTTGAGAAATTTAGCTTTTTTTGTGTAATGCTTTGTCTTTCCTTTTCCCCATTAAAATGTAACTTATGAAAACTAAGATCTTTCAATTTTATAGGTCTCAGATTTCTCCATAGGGAATTCTGATTTCTACCTCACTGGCTTCATTTTTCCATCTTTTTTCTGGTAACTTCACTCTTTTGAAAGAACACATCCCAAAACCTGAGTCTGTTTTTGTATGTCTAAATAGAATTACAAGGCATTACTGGAGAATAGGTAGTTTTTGTAGACTTTGGGTATATTTTAGAAAACCAGTTTTTGTCACAGCCTTTCAACATTCTTTTGCCCAGTCTGCTATTTCTGCTGTCTTCTGTGTTTGTCAAGCCAGGCTACATTTCCAAATTCACTGAATTGCTGTATGACAATTTGAACTTAATTTAGTCTTCGTTGTGGAATTTTGCTAGATATTGATACAGAGGAATCTACTTGCAGAATTCTTATCTATTTCTTAGCTTTAAATTTCACATCTCTCAAAGATGGAACCTGTTTACAACAGTTTTACTGTTTGTTTCCATGATTGACCTTCCGGTGCACCAAATTTGCATCACTTCAAAAGATTTATTTTGACTTAGCTACCCATTGCAAGAAATAAATACTGCTAAATATAAAGATAGAACTCCACGATGGATTTGTGTCTCTCTACCTGTCAGTATATTTTACCTAGTGTGTCTCCACTGTGGTGGCTGCTCTTTTGAACTGTATGGTCCTAAAATGTACTATATCAAGCTTTGGATTATTCATTATGTGTTTCATCCTGCTGTGACATTTTCATAAAACATTGTATTCATAATTCTTTTTTCATCAGCTACCAACACAGATATTACTACTAGCTATGTGTACATTATTGATTGGGTGCTTTACATATTATTAAAATAATTTGGGAAGAAACAATACAATTTCTTTCACGCATTAAATTTGATCATGATGTGCCTGTTACAATATTTTGTAGTCATAAATAATACCACAGCTGCCTTCAAGCCAGTATTTATTTAGACTTGTTATAGCATAATGTGAATAGAAACTTGGTTTCACACTTTAATGAGAAAGGCACGTGAATGAGCGAGCATTAAGTAGGAGGTCAATGCATGTTATAGCTCAAAGAGGCTCTCTGCCTCTGTAAATGTGTAGCTAGCTGTTGAAACTGAGGTGTTGGCTCTACTTACACATTTGTTAGGATAAATTAGCATTAGGAAACTCCTCCTGTAAGTGTACGGCTTAGAATTGCCAAGGATTTCTTTTGATAGTACAGCTGAATCTATGTCCCTGAAAATCTCAGCCAACTGAAGATCATTTTAAGCTAAAATAACTGTAGGTACACTAGAGCATTTGTCAACAAAGCTCTATTGGCGAGCAGTAGAGAAGGGATTTATGTGCCTGAAAAAGTTATACCTCTAGTCAATAAACTTATTCTTAGAAAAATCCAGGAACTGGGAAGTCCTGGGCCTCCTGTATTAGTGGCAGCAGCTTAAATTTTTACAAATGATAGCAGTAAGAGTCAGTAATATTCTAGGTGTACTTTTAAAATTCTGAACCAATTATAAATTTATCATTAATTTCGGACTTCTCTTTTTTGATATCTATAAGGTAATTTCTCACTTATAACTTACATATAAAGCTAAAGTTTGTAGAGAAGAACTAAATGAACTTTTGTAAGAGGGTTTTCAGATATTTTTTAAACTGTTGTGTTTATGTGTGGGTTACATCCTAATTGAGTGAAAGCAGTGATTTCAATGAAAAGTAATTATTGTGTTAATTTGATCTTGAGTGAAGATCGTGACTTCGTTTTTACTACAATTATTTGCCATATTAATAAACTTGCATAAGCAGTTTAGAATCATGAACCTCCTGACTGTGAAGGTTCTTTTCACTTAACTAAATTAAAGAGTCATCCTTCCTAAAATCAAAGGGATATAGAGCTTTCTAAAGTTGCATTTAAAACCTTCCATTGGGGATTCTGCTGAATGATAATCTATCTAAATGACCAGCATTCATTCTAGTGGAGTAGTTGGCAACTTTATCCCCCTTAACAAAGTCTGCAGCTGCTGGAACTTGTTAAGCCCTCAGCTAACTGCTTATGCTACCCTTAAATCATGGCAGGTAAACAGGAGCCCATAAAAGTGTTTAAAAAAGCAGTTCCATAATCCTCTTAGAACTTTCATGCAGGTTGCCTCGTTGGTGATAAACAGTTGCATTCTCGTAGATGGGTGTGCAGACCATGCTCTCGATGCTGTGAATTCATTTAATTACTGATTTTACAGAGGAATACTCTAAAATTTTATAAAGTTCCTAAAATGTCTGACAAGGATTACTTTAAAACCTGATTTTTTTTTTTAATCAGTCTCTAGTGAAAATGCATTAAATTTACTTTAAAATTCAATGTAGTTGCTACCTGCTCCTCAAAATTGCTTTATCGTCCTAGAAATAATATTTAACTTTGTAACAGATGATGTCCAAATTTAGTCCCCTGAAGTTGTATGTCTAAAATGTTAATGCCTTCCAAATTTTTATCTCCAGTGTTTTTGAGCAGTGCAACTCAAAATGTAATCATCAAACTACTATGTGATTTTTTAATTTTTTTTTTTTTAATTCAGAAATTGAGTCAACATGAATCTTACTGTTCATACATCTTACATGAAGCTAGACTAAACTTTCTAAGATAGTGGCTGTTAGGACACTGTCAGAACAGGATGGATTTTTTTATAAGCTGAAACAGAGAAAAACCAGGAACTTTCCACATGTTGTTTATGTATTTTAATTCCAACACTCACAATATCAATATTAAACTTCCTAGCTTCTTTGCTTTACACTACACTGTTCTTTTGTTGCCTTGCCCATACATACCACTTGCATCTTGGCTTCTGATAGTCAGACAGACCTCTTATGTTTGAGAAGTGGCATTTCTTGAATTGCATGATTTCCTGATAAAAAGTAACAAAGACTCTTTGCTGTTGAAACTCATACTTTCTTTCTTCACCTAAGTTTTAAAACTTTGAGTAATAAAGCAAATGAAATTGTATCAGATAGTTTGAGTTTCTACTTTATAGCAGTCATGTTGCATTTCTGCTTATTTATTTGTGCTTATTTATTAAGAGGCAAGTGATAGGGAAAACTTTCCTGGCAAAAAGAACCCTAGATAAAGAACTAAAAACAAATAGCAAAATTTGTTACAAAGACAGCAATATTCCAGTGGTAAAACAAGCAGACTATCTGTGTAAACTCTTCTCAGGAACAAATGATTGCTCAATAGTGACAATTCTAACCAAAGGGTGAAGCTGCATTTTCACTTTTGTCATAGATTTCTTCCCTGTCCTTCTTTGTGCACCTTCTCCAGTGATTTTTTTGTAGACCAATGTCTTTCTGGTCTGTTCAACAAGACATTGGCAATTTGCCTCAAGAATACAAAGAAGTATGTTATTACATGTAACACGTCCTTGTCCTGAAGTGAAAAAGGGGGCAAAGGGATCCTCATCCTGTTGTAACTTGAGGGATGTTGAATAGCTATATATAAAATCATCACTTGTAAGGCTCACAATCATATCTGCTTCCCGTGGGTTTCACAGGTGTATAAAAGAGACATTACCAATACTTGATGGCAGAAAGAACATTCAGTAGGTACTTGGCAGTTACTGAGGCACATGTTGGGATGTGTGCACCTACATCTCAGCAGTCACCAGGAAAATCAACCCTTTCCTCAAGTTGTTGATCTATTTTCAAACTGAGATTTGTAGTAAATGATGAAAAATGGTCTCTGAAGACTGTATGCTCCTAAATACCACTGAAGATAATAAAGAAATGGTAGCCTTACTAAATTCATGTTCAGCACTGGATTATGTATCAAAAGACAGACTGAAATCTTACTGTAATTCTGCTGAATTTAAGGGTAAGTTGACAGTGCTGCAGAAGATGCTGATGTTTGCTGATACCCAGATGTACTGCAGTGGGTAAGGAACTATGTTTTCCAAGCATCAGATAAAAACAATGGTCACTACTTTTTTATAGGTGATTATCAGAAGTCACTCTGCAGCTAAACTGTGGTGTATGACTGACTTCCCAATCTCTTCGCCGTAGCTTGGAGCTTGAGAATGTCTCTTATCAATAAAGAGGAAGATGATTAACCCCACTATTTTGGAAAGCAAATGAGTTATCAGAATGATATTATCTAGCAGTAGTGGTCCTACTGACTATCTACTGACTTTCTCACCCACATCCTCTTCACCAGCATTTTGAGACGGAACAAAATAAACATGAATTAGAGAATTTAGTATTAACTTGATGCTAAAAGAGACAGTAGATAAGAATCTGTTTGTCCACAACAGAAAAGTAAAATTAGGACCATCTGTTCCAGGAAAAGAATGGCTCAGAGCCACTGGCAATGCTTTCTTTGTCAAAAGTCCTGAGATTTGTTTTATCTCATTCCCACAATTGCTTTGATTTCCAAGACAGTATTCATCATCAGGAAGTCAGGGTGCTTTAGTGATAATCTGCTATTGCTAAGAATAGGTTTGTCTGTCAAACTTACTGCATACATTCAGATAGGCTGCCATGTGCATTCCCATTTTCCTGGATATTGTTTTCATTGTGCTGTGCCCCATGGCAGAAATACACATAAAGCCCTAGTTGGCAATTTGAGGCTGGGGAGAGGAAGTCACTGGTAAAAAAGAAAAGCTTTTCCATATTATCGTACAAAATACAACATCAGAGAGGTAGTGGTTTAAAGAATTCTGTCCCACCTCATACTCTGGAAACAGACGATTATTCAGCTCCTTCAGTACCCAGCTAAGCAACAATATCCATCTGAGATGTTTCAGACCCAATGCCCCTCAGCGATGCCATGTTATCTGTGTTACTTTCAACACCATCTTTCCCTGTCACTGTTGTAAACAGAGAAATAAAGATGTAGCATCCTTTGGACATGCCAAGGGATAACATCATGAAATGAAGAAATTGCAGGAATATTATTATTCCTTGTGGCTAGTCAGTTATTCTGTAATAACAGTAACTTTCCACCAGAACACATGCTGAACATTTAGCACCACCTAATAGAATTTAACCTTTCATGATACCTTCATTTTTTTATTTTAAAATGTTTTTTGTAATTACATTCAAAGCTCCTCAATCTCATTTCAGAAATTTTTCCAAATGGGTTGCTCAGTGCTGTTCCATGTGCTGATCATTGGCTCATGGCCCTCATTCCTTCAGGCACCATAGCACACATACCTACAGGGAGAGAGAGTTGGGTTTGTTCAGCCTGGAGTAAAGAAATTTGCAGGGAAACTGTATAGCACATTGAACTACCTAAAGGAGACTACAAGAGAGCTGGAGAGAGACCTTTTACTAGGGCATGTAGTGATAGGAAAAGGGGTAATTGCTTTAAACTGATAGATTTAGGTTGGTTATTAGGAAGAAGGTCTCGACTGTGAGGCTGATGATACAGTGGAACAGGTTGCTCAGGGAAGTTGTAGATGCCCCATCTGGAAGTGCTCAAGATCAAGTTGGACAGGGTTTTGAGCAATCTGGTCTAGTAGAAGGTGTCCCTGCCCACGATAGGGGAGCTGGATCTTTAAGGACCTTTCTGACCTAAGCTATTCTGTGATTCCATGAACCTCTGTGAATCATTGACTCCAAAACCACAGAAGTGATGAAATTTGTAAAAGAAGCCCTCTCACTTTTCTGAAACAGCAGACTGTTGACTAGCAAATAGAAGCAATGCTTGGTTCAAAATTGCAAGTAGAATTGCAGTAGAATTGGTGACTTACAAAATTTCTCCACTCAAGGACTGGGAAAGTGCTGCTGTCAGCTAAAAGTGACAATGAAAGTCTCAGAGAAATATTATATATATATAGTTTGCTGTGGGATCTGAAGAGTACTGTTGTTGGAAGGAAAGAAGTAAAGCTGGAAGATTTGGTGAGGAGGGAATATTTTCACTCAAAGTGACCTTACAGCTGAGAATGCTAAAAATGTTGTGGGAAAACTCCATTTATTATGCCTAGTGTTGCTTATCCTCTGCCTGTTACGCGAAGTAGGATTTCTGTGTAGAGATAACACACTCTCACAGACGTGCCTGAGCCTCCTGCTGGGGAGAGAGATCACAAAAGCACAGCCTTGAGATGAACTGTGGGTGTGCCACGCCCTTTGATATATTGGGGCAGGCTTTCCGTGAGGATGAACTGAGCCTAACGGAGCCGGTGTCCCTGCGTGCCTCTGCTGCCTGGCACTGTTGGCAAGGTAATGGAATAAATCTGTGTGTTGCATTTCAGCTCTGGCTTGGTGGTCACCTTGGTTGCCTGTATGTGTCCATTCACACAACAGTAGTCCTCCCTTACATGAGATTTTTTTCACTTGAGTAGGATCCGAGTGAGAATTATTTTCAGGCAACTGTTCAGTAAAACAGTAGTAATTCCATTAGGAAAGGTTACTTGGGTGCCTTCAGGGACATCAGTATTGACTGCAATTTGTAAAAAGCTGGAGTAAGAAGGGATAACTACCCTCTTTTTACAACTACCATGTCTCTCTAGCTCTCTGTTTGCATGTTCTAGTTGAAACAAATATATTTAAAGTAATATTTGCCAATATTATTTTTTTTCAGCTATTGATCTCATAAATAATTTGTTGCAAGTGAAAATGAGAAAGCGCTACAGCGTGGACAAAACGTTAAGCCACCCATGGTTACAGGTATTCCTACAAATTCTATGTTTTTACTTATGCGTTTAGACTCTAAGCATATAATAAGTCTTCATCTTTAAGCACAGTAGAATCTAAGAAAATCTACAAACCTGAAGATGTTTTCAGATCCTGAGAACCTCATGCTCATTCACTAATTTACTGTAGTTTCTCATCAATATCTAAACTACAAGATTCCAATACTAAACTGTCTCATGCTTTCAAAATACACTAAAAAAATATTTTATCATATTTATCTACAGAGAAAATTATGTATATTAAAAAAACCCTTGTAGTCATTTGACTTATATTATTTCATTGCCTGGAGTTTACCCTGGTTCACGTCTTATTAAAATTAATCAACAGGTTTTCACTTCACAGTCATCAGAAAAACTAGTGAAGTTGTATGCTTTTCAGGAAAATACATGTTCAACTCAATTCTTCAAGTAAAAGCTGAGATGTAAGGAAGTTTTAAGATGCTAGCAGTCTCTGTCTTGTGCTCAGCATATGGTAATGTCTTTTATCCTGGCAACAGCCAAATCACTGCAAGTTCAAGGCCTAAGACTCTCCGTGTAGTGAGGAGCCAGGGCCTGTCCCACCATTCCCAGCCAAGGAACAGGAAAGGCTGGGTACAACCCCAGGCCAGTGCATTGCATCCCTCCCTGGAAATGAGGACAGGCTGAGGCCAGACAGATACATCAGCCTGTCAGGTTTTCCAAGGGAGCCCTGTTTGCATCTAGGAAAGTAATCATGGCACAGGCATGGCGTAGATCAGATACATAATCCACAATCCCAAAGGAGTCTATCTAAACAGAAAATTTAGTCCTACTCCAGTATCTTGTAGCTGATACTGTTTCTCAGAGTAGATGCTGACCTTCTGGTATAGAAGAAAAAGGACTGTAACCTCACTCACAGCACCCCACCTTCCTCAGGGACATTTGTCCTGAGCTTGCTTTCTTCCTCTCAGATTTCCTGTCACTCTCATCTTTTCCTCCCAGACTGCTCTTCTCCCTGGCAACCATAGCAGAACGCATTTGCCTGAGTCTTGGGCTACCAGAAGTGTCTGGGCTAAGGTCTGCAGCAAGGATGCTGGCTGTCTTATGTGACAGGACAGGGTCCTTCACCTCTACATCCACTTTTATTGCTTGTGCAATAGTGAGTGGATGTGAACTAAGATGAGGCAGTTCAGCAGCAGCTCTAGCACCAAGGATGGGATGAGTCCTACCTTGCAGGCTAAGGAAACATAACAGTAGCACAGAGCAGTGAGACTTAGCAGTGTTCTCTGACAGGATGACTGTAAGAAATGGGCCAAAGGATATGAGATTATAAAGATGAAAGCTTTTCTGCATCTACAGTGTTTGGGATATCTGGTGCTTTGGGTTGGTGGTTAGGGTTGTGTCTTAGGCTGAGACAAGATGAAGGAGAAAAAACAAAACTGGATACAGGATCATGAGGCAAGATTAGTCTGCATGGGGCTAGGATTGGCTCTATTACTGTAGCTTCATGTGTGCTTTCGGTGGGAATAAGAAAATAATTTATTAAACTTGTTATGTGTTTTGGGCAGATCAGAGGCTGCAGAGCATGATGGTCTAAAACAGCATGAGACTCAAACTAGTTTCCAGCTGTACATTTGACTGTCAACATGGAGTTGACAAAGTACCTCTTTGAACACACCAGTAGTTGCCCAGGTTGGGAGAAGGTGTTTTCTTCTAGCCCAAGCTGAATTTATGTTCTGCATCATTATACTGAGATGTAACAACTGTCGTGACTATCTGATACAGATCACTAGAATGTACATGTATGATTTAAAGATGTTTCTTCTTCCTTATTCATCTTGTGACTAGGGTGAGGAATTTCAGTTAGACATTCTGCTAATCTGTACATATCCATACGTTCTGCAGAACAGCCTGTAACATCTCAATGCGATACTTACTACAGAGTTTAATAAAATTAATTTATCAAACAACCCTCTAGAGATGAAATTTTTATCTTCCGGCAGATTTCATGGTATTTTCCATTCTAGAGCAAAAGGGATGACCCTTGATAGCTGAGTTAATACCGCTTTGCATATTATTGATAGCAAAAGGGAATGTAATTTATTTTAGGAAATCCAAAACTAATACTGTTATTCTATTTCAGGACTACCAAACCTGGTTAGATTTAAGGGAATTGGAATGTAAAATGGGAGAACGTTACATCACCCATGAAAGTGATGACTCGCGATGGGAACAGTATTCAGAAGAACATGGATTGCAGTATCCAGCACACCTTATCAGTCCAAGTGCTAACCGTAATGAAAACACCAAGCTAGAAGAAACAGAAATGAAAGCCCTCAGTGAGCGTGTCAGCATCCTTTAAGTTGCATCCCCTATAATCTGTCAAAACACTGTGGAATTAATAAATACATACGGTCAGGTTTAACGTTTGCCTTGCAGAACTGCCATTATTTTCTGTCAGATGGGAACAAAGCTGTTATGCTGTTACACTGTTGATATATCTGAGTTGCCAAGACAAATCAACAGAAACATTTTTGTGTGACCAACTGTGTTGTATTTACAAAAGTTCCCAGAAACACTAAACTTGTTATTGTGAATGATTCATGTTGTATTTAATGTATTAAAACCTGTCTCCACGGTGCCTTTGCAAACTAGTGTTTTTCTTACTTGAGCCTCATTTTGGTAAGAGAGAACTTTCCCATGAAGATCTTGGGGGTTTTTTGTGCATCGTTAGTATTGTAATTGTAAGCAAACTCTTGAAGAGTAGATTATAACTGCTGTTCTGTGAACAACTTCTACTATTTGGATAAAAGCTTTATTTAGTGTTCTAAAAACAGAAAAGGCAAAAAATAATGACTTGCATAGAATTGTACAGTTTCAAATCAGATAACCTGTGTGTATGTATTTGTGTGTTTGTGTATATAGATACAGATACACATACACACTGTATAACTTGCTCTTAAGCCTAAATGCCTTAGTAAAATATAAACTGCAGCATGTCCATTGTATTTCCCCTTTTCTTAAAATATTCTTCTCTAATATGAATATTCTCTAATATGTACATTCAGAAGCTAAATAACATGTTAACTTTGTGTATGTTTTCAATAAAAGTCTTGTTAAAATAAGTTAATTGATGAAACTTTGTGTTTAAAGTATTCCTGGAGTGGCATCAGAAGTAGATAGAATAAATTAGTTCATCATTAAGAAGACAATGTGGACGTAGGTGGGGAAATGCTGCCAGCTAACCTCCATACCTATCACATGTATTTAGTAAGAACCTAATTGGACTGATTTTATATTGCAAGTTCAGTCAGTTTGAAACATAGTGAGGGAATGGGGAAGTTGAGGATGCATTAAAGGGAGTTTAGTTTTTTGAGAAATGTGCTGCTTCTGCTTTTCCACTGAGTTCCACTGAACTGACAAGGTATTGCAGATCTTTCTTGCTCTTCTTCCCCTGAAAATTTAAAGATGCTAAATGTCATTTCTAACAATTAGCATTCCAACGCTAAGCCATTTAGTTTTAACAGTAAGAGAGGTTCAGGCTGCACTGTAAAACTATGTGACAGAGTAACTGGGTGAAAAGCTGAAATTTTTTCTTTGTCACAGCCTATCTTGGAAAAAAACAGTTAATGTATAGGTGTTGAAGACTGAGGTTAAAAATGTAAAGATACATTGGATGAGAGGCAGAAGTATGCGAAGATAAGAGCTAATAGCCATATATGATAAACTTCCACTGCTCACATCTTGGCTTTATGCTACAATCAAGAGCTCTTCAGAAGATAAATCCATTCTTTCATTCAAGAAGAGCTTTGTCCTGAGGATATTTTTGCCAGATACATAACACGACTATAGGCAGCAGAATTTTTCTTAGGTACTTTGCACCTCTGCTTGACTGTTAGTATGTACGGTACAAGAAATGAAGAAAAAGCACCTTTATTGAAACAGAAAAAAAATCATATTTTAGAAAATTAAAAAGTATTGAGAAAAATGATTTATATATCTCTTCTCCTTCCTCCCCACCTTCTTTCCCTGCTCCCACTACCAAAAAAAAAGAAATCCTTTTCCTCTTCAGTTTTTAAGGAAGGAATCTGATAGTCTGTGTTTTCTGTCATGTCTCTGTTTTCAGTCAGGATGTTCCTACAAGACTAAAAATTGGCTAATCATTGGCCACTGTTTATTTTTCTTTCAGCCCTAAGCTTAATCATCAATTGATTGTAAAGTAAATATAAAATTAGACTTGGGCTGATTATCAAATTTTCTGTCAGCAAAAGTGTATATGCTTGTGTATATTTAAAAACAAGTCCAGTTACAGGTGCACTGGTGGACTTGTGAATATATTAAAAAAATATATATATTCTATCCTATAAGGACCTCAGGAGTCAAGGTGAATAAACTAAAACTTTTCTTAAAGGAAATTAGAAAAATTACCAGAATTATATAGACTTTGCCCAGATGCTGATATCATGACTGCTCCTAAGGAGCCAGGACTTCACAGAAGTGCCTTTTGTTGTGTCATTCCTCTGTACTAACCAGTAACAGATTCAGAGCTCTGCTTTCATATTGACCAATTTATGTGAGTTGGGATTTTATTAGTGCCTTAGTTTCATTTACAATTAGTGTACCAACTCTTGAGCAAAGGTAGTTTTCAACAACACAGATAAATTCTCAAAAATATCAAATATCATACTTGTACTCTGTTCTCAAGCATGGACAGTACTCGAGATTAAGAAAGAAAGCAAACCACTGCAGCTTGCAACAGCGTCTGTAAGAAGCTGGGTGAGAAAAATAAAAACAGTACAACTTCTAGTGAGGGAAGAACATTGAGTGCTTATACTAAACCCCAATATCTGCTGTTTTCTGCCATAACAATGCTTAGCATACACATGGGTTTGCTAAGCACAGACCTGTGTTAATAAACTTACTTAATCTTGTGGAGTACTTTTGGTAAACTGTTTACCAACAGAGTAGAGACAAAAGTATAAATAAATTGCTACCCTGAGAAATTTTCTGACTAGCTACTAAACATGACTTCCAAGGAACATGTTTTATTACTAGGTGCATATTTTACTGTTATGTCCTCTCCATGCCTGTTTTGGTGGGTTTTTCTTGGTATGGGGTTTTTTTGACGAAGCTTGCTTCATTTTAAGAAACATGCAAATATTCATTGATTTTCAAAAAAGAATCTGCCACTAGCCTATATAATAAATTTAAATTTTCCCTGCTGCTATTCAAAAATGTTGCACTGTGAACTGTTTGCTTTTCAGCCAGACAGATGAACTCACTGATTCCTAACTCAGAGCCTAAATGGAAACTTGCTCTTCCAAATACATCAGCATCAAAGTGTACTGAAGCAAGTCTGAGGTTGTGTTGTCTTGTGTAATTTTCCTTTGCTTGCTTTTCTCAGGAAAAAGGAATGGTAAGCTGCTCTGTGGTACTGTTGCCGTGGCCTTTACCATTTTCCATTAGGCCAACAGTTCCTGCACATGCATCATAGAAGCAAAACCAACAGTGCTTATGCTGCACGAGTGTTGACCTGAGGATCTGTTGATGGTATTTCCTTTTCTGCTGCACTCCACCATATCCTATGCGTATCAAGCACATGTGTACAGGTAATCGTACATCTGTAGAGATGTTTATTGTGTCAAAACTTAGCTGTGGAGTGCAGAGAAGTATCCCACGCATACTTGGAAGTCAGAACTTCTGATTAATGTTGCCATTTTCACTTCCACCATCTTTAGTCATTCAGATACACTTAGTTTATCCAATGTCTTGTCCAAGTAGTTTAACTAAAAAAGGTAAGCAAAGGCATGCACTTGTGCAATTTGTACAGCTCAACTGTGTGCAGCTACTCAGCCACGTGTGACCTTCCATCCATCCATATGTTCACACCACTTCAGGATGGAAGGGAATTCCTGTCAGTATGCCTTTTTCTCCCATTTTCTCAGATATACATCAGACCTCCTTATTCTCATCTTAGCAGGATCTTTTCACAACTAGTTGGATATTCTGCCCTCCCCTTTTTCAATCCTCCCTCCTCTTACCCCTCTACACCTCACTCCGGAAAAGCCTTCCTAGTCTCACCTCTCCAGGGATTAGAAAGTTGTAAATCCTGTCCTCATGGCAAGGCAATAACCATCTGTTTTTTTGTGTTAATAACAGTCTTTTTTGTTTGAGAGCTTATTTATTTTACATTCTTGGATAAATCAATACCTCTTCTGCACACTTGAATTTGTTCTGGACAATGAAGTCATAGAGGTGATGGGGAAAATGGGAACAAGCTGATACAGATACAGATCCTGTGAAATCAAGGAGAAAGGAAAATGAAAAAAAAACCTAGGGAAATTTTAAGAATTAATCACCAGACAGGTTAACCCCATATACCACTTCAGTCCATAAGACATGGCAAATGATCAGAGTTGGGTAATTACGGATTATGGTGCAGTATTTTTCAGCTAGAGCTAACAAAATGGCATACTGGGAAAGCTCTGCTTCATGCAGAAATTCCAGAGCCCAGTACCTGTAGCTGTTTAGCACCCCAAACTTGGCTAAACATATCACTTTAACAGAAAAAATCATATTTTTCTTTCCTAGGAAAAATGGCCATAATTTATTCAACAAATGAAGCCAGACACATATTGCACTGGCCATCTACTGCCTCATCAGACCGATGGCATCTGAACCAAAAGTCTCATATTCCTGGGGTTTCCTGTGTGTGTGCCAGGTGGGAACAAACTCAACCAAATCAAATGTAAACCAGAGGAACTGTCTTGGTAGATCAGGCTCTTTCCAGTGGTGACAAACTTGACACCTGAATGGGATGCAGTTTCACTTTGCTTTTTGCTTAGCTTGCTTCTAGCAACTGGAGCAAGTGAATGCTGAAGTTGGAGTCTACTGGGTGAGCTGATATTTCTCAGTGCTTCTTGATGGATCATTGTTTTATTTTGGTGAAGAACAGGGAGCACACATTATAAGAAGCATAAACTATTTTACTGCCTTACTAAGGACATCTACAAACTTGACTTAATTAAATCCTTGAGTATCACCTGTTCACAAACAAGAGTCTAATAAAAGTCTACTTCAGCTTCAGACTCAAAACTTGCTCTTTTGAAAGGTTCCATGAAATGAAATGTTTTGCTTGGGCATCCAAGCACTAAGACCCTAAACTAAGGCAATCTATCTCTGCTGTGAGCCTGAAGAACCTGAAGCCTCACGCTGCAGAAGTCTGCCAGGCAGGGTGCCAACCAGGGGGGCTACAAAGGAAACAGGAATGATGAAAATGTGCCTTTAAGGCAAATGCCAAAATCTGTAAGCATGTGTGTGCTGCCAAAGTTTGACAAAAATTGGCAGATTCTGTTGAAGTATTTCTATCAAGACAAACTATTTTTCAATATAAATTTGTGATACATTTGCCAGCTATAACTTAAATAGTTTCCTGTATAACTTTCAAAATGAATAGAGACTTATTGGTAATGACCTCTGACTCTTTTAATGGGTACTGACTTTTGAGAGAGTCCTGTTAACTACCCATTGAAAAGCAAGTAGTAGTTCTGGTTCCTCTGTTGACTTAGGCATATTAAAACACGAGTTATTTGAGTTGTTGGGTCACTGAACTTAATACATGGAAACCTAACTGACATATTCTTAAGAAAAAAAGGTCTTAAGGGACCTGGCTCACATTTACCAAGTAAACAGCAGCCGTAGTTTAAAGATGTTACTGTCTCAGTCTCCAGGTGTTTGTTACTGGCCTTATAACAGAGTGAAAATAGAATATATCAACTTTTCTGGTTGACACTCAGAAGCATCTAAGCACAGTGTTTATCTTAATGTTTAAGTTAATTTGTCCAGTTGTGGATTAGAGCTGTGATGCTTCATTCTGCCAGCTCTGCCATCTGGAAAAGGGGCAGGAAGGAGGGCGAGGGCATTCTGCTACTGTAGCTGAGTTTGCCAGAAGTCAGAGGTCAGCGTGCTTAACTAGGTTTCTCAAAAGTGAATTATGCTTTCAAGCATCAATCCCTGGGGGTTTCTAGGTGTCTCAGGCTTCCTGATTTCGTATGAAATAGGATTTAAGGTCTTCAGAGAGTAATTAAGGACTGCTGAGGCTTCTAACCTTGCCAGTTTTGCTCATGGCATTGTATCTCTACATGTGCTCACCACAGATGATCACTACAGGTGTTATGAATAGGAATCTTAATAAAAACAATAATTAAGGAGATGTTAAAAACCCATGCTCATGTAAAATGTATGTATCCACAGGCCTTATTCTGTTATCTGTCAAAAGGAAGTACAGTCAAGAATATGCATGGCACTAAGGGGTGAAAAGTTAGAGTAGGCATTTGGCTTACAACTCCAGACTGGAAAACCTCTAATAGGCAAAATGAGATCTACTACATAATCACTGTAGTCTTTCTTAGGGAAATAAGGAGATCTCAATAAGGAGCACTTTTTATGTTCCTAGACTGAATTTGACTTCACCTTTATCATAATGGGAAGTTTTGCACATCAAAGTTCCATCTGGAAAATGGGTCTGTTCAAGATTAACTGCTTTGACTCTGATAATGGCCTTTTCACATTCATTGTGGTCTGAAAACAGCCTCCCTTGGCTAAAAACTGCAGATGTATGTATGTGCATACATATTAACATTAAAGTTGGAAGAGTTCCTACTAAACAGGCAAAGAGTCATCAGAAAGTATTTAAAGCTGAAATACCCATTCTCATTCTCAGAACTCAGTAAAACATGAAGGAAAAATTTCAGAGACTGTTGTTTTTCAAGATCACATCATTTCAGGAAACTCAGAGAAATTTTTATGATTAGAATGCTGAATGCATACTTAAATATTTTTACCTTTTCAAAAAATTTATGACTATTAGCCACTTGCCTGTGAGAAAGAATACAACGGTTCATGTTTCACATCTGGGGTAGCATCGGTTTGCATATATGAACTGGCTTGCTCTAAACAAGCTCACACTAGTAAGAAAATAGTTTCAATACAAGAGTACCTTCACAGACAGATATTATCCTGACTTATATCTTAGTTTTCTTATGGATTACTGACACTTGGGAAATGCAATATTCAAAAATGTGCAGGAATGTACAATATTCTCAGTCAGCTCCTCATTATTTTTCTATATTTAACTCCATTTGTAAATGACAAACTGACAAAGTAAATGAATGACTTGGGAGTAGAGAGCAGTAATCTGGAACTCAAAGCCAATAAAAAAGGCAGGAATACTAAGTGACATTTTCTTTCCTTTACAGATCACTTAGATGCATCCAAAGACCCTCAGATCAGATGTTCTGTGGGAGGCAAAAGCTATACTGTGTCCATAAAGTGTGAATTACAATCCATTTACAAAAAAATGTCTTTGTCAGACATTTGAAGTACTTGTAAATACACGGACTCCCTGCAACTACAACCACAGGTTCTTCAGAGGTCACAGTGTCTGTAGTCTGACTGCTGAATAAAGGCAGAGCCCTTGAGGTCCTCAAGACAGGCACTAGTTAGTCACGGCAGATCCAAGCTTTGTTTAGGACAAATCTCCCAGCACGTTGGTAACAAAGTACTGTGACAAAGTAGAATATTGTTTCATACTATGTGAGATTAAACTGCACCTGTGCATCTTCTATCCCTGTGCAAAACGTGGAGCTCAGTGTAGTACAGAATGTACACACAAAGAGACTACTCTGTCACCGATGGCTGGTAGCACTTAAATCCTTCACAGTGCTATGTGAAAAAAAAGCATGGTTGCATGACGTAATTTACTCTTTTGATCAAGAGGACAGACAGGTCAGCGACTGTACTTGAAATATAATTTCTTCTGCATCTTGTTTCCCAGCCTTTCAGTCAAAACTGTCCTTGTTTTTCCCTGGAAGCATCTTGTGGGCTCCAGTTCCTGGGGCAGGGGGCAGTCCCTAAAAGTCTCAGGGCTTTGCCCTTGTGCAAGCCCTTGCATCCACCCAGTACCTTTTGCATCTCACAGACCTCCACTGTTTCCACATTTACTGTAGATCTGCTACATGCTTTTGCTTGTAAGGAAGCTCAGGCAGCCTTTAGACAGAAGGAGGGAGACTGCCTACCAGCTATTCCAGTCTTATAGCAGACAGCACATGAAGAGAATAACTCCATGACTGGGAAGGAGACAACAGAGTGGGAAGGCTAGGTAGTGCAGGGGATGCAGGACTAGTATTATAAATGCTGCAGTATTCTTCATGCTTAATAACTCTCCTATCACAGATATTTAAAAACTTGGTTCACATGCTCGCTGTCTAATTTGTTTTGAGCAGACTTATTCATGTATTCATAGCCTTAAGGGTGATGAAATTAATTTATTACTCTAATCCTCTCTCAATATTTGTACTCTTTTGTTGGCTAAGCTGGGGCTTTTACCAGTAAAATTATATTGGCACAGCTTCTAGAGCAGACATATTTCATATGAGCACAAAAGTACCTTGTAACTATAGTGGTTAAATCCCTACTGATACAGGAATAGGCATACAAGTATGACTAGATCCAGACAACAATATCACTTGAAATAAAGCCTCATGAGTAGCCCAAATTTACTGTTCAGACAAAGCCTTAGCCTCCTCTTTCAAATCACTTTGCCAAGTAGCTGTCATCATTTTATGATGTGAACAATCATGCATTTGCCTGAAACCACCAAAGCAATCTCTTTAGAGCCAAGTGGGTAATATTACAATTGTAGATTGAACTCAAACCAGTGATCAAAGATAAAAAATGCCAGGGCATTGCCAATTTTCTGAGCCATCCAGTAACCATTACCTTGTGTTTTCTGATTTGCATGAAAATAGTAAAATAAGAGACTGTAGGATTTTACTGCATTACCCATATCTTTTCACACTTTGGGGTTTTTGGGGGGTGTTTTCTTGTAGTAGATACTTATTAACAACTTCTTCCCAACCCGGGGCAGACTTGACTTTTAAACCGTAGCATTCAGCAAGGAACCATCCTTAGAGCAAAAGAGAACGGTGTGACCGCCTGGCACGCCTCTCTCCAGCGGCGCGGCGCTCGCCGCCCTCCCGGAGCGGTGCGGCCGCCGTGTCCCCGCAGCCGCGGCAGCCCCGCCAGGCCTGGCGTGCCTCGCCACCTCCTGGCCAGCCCCGGCACCTGCCGCCGGCAGCTCCGAGCGCGGAGGCACAGCCAGGCCCGCCACTTGTCCCAGCGTCAGTGATCGCTCTGTTTTCGCAAAGCCTTAGGCGCAGAGGAAGTGTGTGATACGCCAGCCTACCAGGATGTTTTCAATGTGAAAACACAACAATTCGTGGTATTGTACTAAGTCTCCTCCTGTCTGATGTCAGATTGTTTTGGAGTTTCCACTGCCGCTAATTGCTCTGTGTTTCAGAACAATAAGGTTCCGCCCTGCCTTCCATTTGCATAACAAAGCAATAACTTCTTTTTAAACATCGAAGCAGATGCCAACAGCTAGGAATGGTTATAGTACTTCCGGCAGCAGCTAGTCAGCAGAGTTCACAGAGCAGTGCTGCCAAGCAACTTACTGGCTAAATTATAAAATAATGATGCATAGGTAGATTGCTGAATGCCCCACTTTCAGTTCGAAAGCATTAATTCATAAGACAATTGTAAGATACATTCATTGAAATTATTAGCCCTTTAATTGATAATTAACATTGAGCAAAGAGTGTCTATGAAGTAAACAAGTTTGGCTTGCATAAAAAAATCTTTAAATAATTTGAATATTAATAAGATCCTGGAAGTTCCTTAGAAAAGTTGGGCAAAGAAAAAATGTACTCATGAGTAAAAATTAATCTGGTTTAATTCTGTCCACAGAAAGCAAATGCAATGTTTTTATCTCTAGATCAAAATGACTTTTCTCTGAAATAAAGAAAAACAAGTTAAAAACCATAGCTAAACTGTAATAAGATGATACACTTGGGAATACAGAAAGGTAGGAGATTGAACTACCTACAAGTAGATGTGAGCAGATTGTTGCTCTTGGACTTCTTTTCCCTGCTTACTTTTTACTTCTTCGTATTCCTCCTGTTTGGTTCCACCTCTCTTTTGTTTTCAAACTTTCGGTATCTGGCCTCTAATGTATATTGAAAATGTTGACAGTTTACTTTGTTATTTACCATTTTGATTGTAATGTCCCCCTAATTATGTTTTGAAAGTCTCTCTTCTGCTAAGTTTTTTGCACAAACAGCTAGATACCCAACTGTACTGAATAATTAAGTGTGCAGCTCACATCTGTCTACCATTAGAGTTCCCTAAGTAAAAAATCTGCCATGTACAAAATTTGACCTTTCCTAGTAGATGTGCTGTTCAGTTCTCCATTCCCTTACAAATTTTTCTATGGTAATCCACACATTACTTGTGGCAACAGTTTCCCTATTTTCCTTGCTACTCTTTCAACTTGTGTGCACATCGGGTATCACATGACAATAGAAACAGGTCTCTTCTTCTGGAACATCTTCCTGTATGATTCTCATGGGAGTGCTCCCAAAACTGGCTGTGGTTGGACTCCTTCATATATGTACTGAACAAAACCCACTTCCAGCAAAGCCTTTCTGCTAGACGGTCAGCACTTGTCAGGGTAAACCAGCCACAGTCAGAAGTGGCCACTTTGGTACTGGATTACCTTTGCATCTCCTTCTTCTCTTTGAGAAAATGATACATTGCAACAGGATGGAAGCATGGAAAAATAAGGGCAAATAGGTAGAAAATTAAAATGTAGGGCTGCTTTCCTCCAGTCAAAAAGATAGAGGTTTCGGCTGATTAAACTTTGGGGTATGATAATATTGTTCAAGTACAGGGTAGAACAAGTTTAGTGCTGGTTTCTGAGCTTAGAAGTGTGAAGGAAAACAAATATTACATCAAAATGGAATCTGCAGCAGTGACATCTTTACACAGAATGCATGTCCATTCCTGCTTGTAAGTGAAGGTTATCCATACTTTCAGGAGGCTATGTATGTTTCTGCAAAGGTAGCTACCCTGTCATTGTACAGAAATTTGTGTATCAAAACTAAGTACAATAAAAACCAAATTCATCTTCGCTAAGAAATTTTCCAATTTATAGGAACTGTATTGCAAGTTAGCTACTGTGTGGTTCTAAGCTTTATGGTGTATAAGCACTTGGAAAACTTTATTTTATCGATCTTTACAGAAGTCTTGTGAAGTTGAAACTACCATCACTCCTGTTACGTATTCTTTCTGTTGATAAAAAGCACTGAGATGCATCTCAGATAAGCATCTTTTTTTCACACTAATTGCATAGTCTGTGACTGAACCAGAACAAAAAGAGAACTAGAGAAAATAAATTTACAGTATCTTTGCCACAATGCAAAGATACTAGTCCTTCTGTTTCAGTGAAAGAAATTATTGGCTAAGTTTAGGAAAACATTTTTCCTCACTGTAGTATCATGGAATTAGACCCATTACTTGGATATTTCGCTTATTCCTCTGTGATGTCTTAGTATTTCCAAGTTCAACTGAACTTTATTTCTTAGATCTTCTGAAAAGTGAGCCCTTGTAAGGGTCTGGACACCGCATTCAGACATGACTAGTCCCATTCAATATCTGAAGATGTGTTTCTTATTGACTTAGGTATGCCATCCCTCTCTTCCAGTGTACAGTTCCTTTGTTTGTCAAATATCCTTAGCCCACTCTGAATTGCACAATTGCTTCCCTAAATGTGGTGGTTTAGGACCTTCACTGGTATGCAGG
The DNA here is from genome assembly GCA_013400975.1 of Atrichornis clamosus. Taxonomy (NCBI): domain Eukaryota; kingdom Metazoa; phylum Chordata; class Aves; order Passeriformes; family Menuridae; genus Atrichornis; species Atrichornis clamosus. The sequence continues at coordinate 293,392 of WBMZ01013102.1, read as the reverse complement.
CCCATTGCTTCCTGTCAGTATCGTCTAACTTGGTTTTATATTGTTTGATACTTATGAAAGAAATAAATGAAAGCAACATGAGCAGGAAAAAAATACAATCTTTTCCAAAACCACTGTGCCTATATCCTGAAAGTTCTGTTCTAAAATACACTGTTTTTTAATAAAAGCTGGTCTCCTATTTTAATATGCCTTATTAAATAATAAAACTAACATTAACATAAAAAGCAATTTAATTATTTTTTTTTACCTCTCTTCTGTGCTATGGTATTAAAATAGAAAGTGTAGGGAATTTGTGGGGGCAAAGATTAGCTTAGCAAATTGCTACCAGGAGATGGCACCATTAACAAAATAATTTGAGTTCCTCTCCACCATCTCTGTGTCTGAAGGCTTTGGCAATTCCAGGTGCTGTCTGAGCGCAGCCCTGCAAATCATTTATCCAGGCAATCCTCACATGCCAGTGATCCCAGGCATGGTGAAAGCGTCCTGCACGCTGCATCACTGGTGGCTTCTTTGCTCAGGTGGGCAGAGCAGGACTCAGCAAACACAGGAAGATACTAGGAATTACTGGCAAGCATTTTTCTCTCTGATAAGAATATATGGATTTGGAATTAGGATTGAGGGGATATAGGGGTATAATATATATCCATATATATATATTGGGGGTTGTTTTTAGGTTTTATTAAATCTAATTCTGCCATATATAGGCTGCCACTAAGCCGCATGAAGACCTGAATGTAAAGTGTGAGAGGAGGGTTGATGTGAAGTGGACTGGCTCCAATCACAGCTGCAAGAGCCAAATTGCAAATATTCAAACACTCCTTCCCAGAGACTGAGGTATGACGTTCTTTCTCTTTCTTCCAACGTCTCTAAAGAATAGCATTAAACGATTTTATATTTACAAGCCTGTAGGGAATCCAATTTAAAATGATAAGAATTTAAAGACTCTGAGATCTTACCCTACCCTGCTCTGAGAACATCCCTGTGGTCAAACTGGTCCTGTGAAAGGTGAAGGAAAGATTTTGGTTGATGACAACTGTGTCAGAATTTCACCTGTTGACTGCAGACGAACTGGAGTTTTGCACTCACACAGCTTGTAGGACCGAATCCCTTGTGTGACAGGAAGCAAAATATTTGCCATATGTTTCATTTCAGTTTTAAGCACTTCAGGTTTTGAATCCTCTTGGTTAAGTAATTGATGTTTGAATGCCCTGTCTCCTGCTTGGTATTTTAAAATAAACCTTGCTACAGCACAGATTATGAATCAAAACAGCTGCTGAAGCTGAAAGTGTACTTAAACGGCAAGATGGTTCTTTGTGAATCACAGTATTGCTTCAGCACCTAGGGAGCTAAATTTCAAGTACGTTGGTTCAAAAGATACATTTCAGGGATCTGGTGTTTACCGATATTTTTCTTTCTTTTTTTTTTTTTAATGTCTCCCCCATCACTTTCTGCCAAAAAACCAATGAACTAAAAAATCCCTTGTTACAAATATCTGTTGTCAAACTTGTGTTTCTCATATGCCACAGCATATGAGATTATGAATAAATCTTTTGTCTTCTGGAAATGCAACCAGAAACCAACAAAAATAGATTTTTACAAGCATTGCAGTAAGCTATTTGCAAGACAGTCAAACTCTGACATAGAAGCCTGTCTAGGTTTGATTAAAACACCTAGGTTATCACTTGTTCATTGGTTTCGAGGTGAACTTTTAAAGGGTTGAATAAGGAAAAGAAAACCAGGGCTCAAATTTTGACTTTCTTGTAGATTTAGGACAGGAGCTGTGTATATGTATTATTGTAAAGAAGCCAGGCTGTGAAAACCTGCAGGGGTAATCAATTGTTCTGCATTAAAAATTGTGATGAGAATGCTGTTGTAAGAAAGATTGCATACAATTTTCTTGAAGCGGTGCCCATGTAAAATCTAGGTACAAACTCTTCTCTCCTAAAACAGAGAGGGAGGTAATCCTCAGCCCTGGTGAGGCCACATCTGGAGTGCTGTGTCCCCTTCTAGGTTCTTGAGTTCAAGAAAGACATGGAGCTCCTGGAGAGGGTCCAGCAGAGGCTACAAAGATTATTAGGGGACTGGAGCATCTCTCTCTCAGGGAAAAGCTGAGGGGGCTGGGCCTGTTCAGCCTGAAGAAGAGAATGCTGAGAATAGATCTTATTAGTGCATACGAATATCTAAAGAGCAGGTGTCAAAAGGATGGGGTTAGACCCTTTTCAGGGGTGCTCAGCAACAGAACAAGGGACAATAGGCACAAACTGAAACACAGAAGTTCTGTCTGAATATGAGGAAAAGCTGGATTACATCGAGGGTGACAGAGCACTGGAAGAGATCATTCGGAGAGGTTGGGGAGTGTCCTTCTCTGGAGATATTAAAAATCTACCTGGATATGATCCTCTGCAACCCCTTCTGAGTGAACCTGCTCCAGCAGGAGGATTGGACTAGAAGATCTCCAGAGCTCCCTTCCAGCCCCAACCATGCTGTGATTCTGTGAAATCAGAAATTATAGAAGCTGTTGCTCAAAGCACACGAAATCACTCAAGGTATAATACGTGGGCATAGTGATTGAAAATATACACAAGGGACTGAAAGCAAACTAGTGTAGATGCCATCAGGAGTTCAGAAGGCGAGATTGCAATATGAAGCTATTTTATTCATCAAAGAAACAGCCTAAATGAAGTAAAAGTAGTGTAATGCTGTCAAAAACTAAAGAACTGGGGCAAAAATCAACAGTAGGATAAGGAGATGGAATTGTGAACAAATATGTTCTCACCTTTTTGTTATCTACAGTGGAAAGGGAAATAAAAAATTGTGCATGGTCTTTGTAACCAAGCAGAACTCAGCATACATTTCTCATCCTAACCAAAAGCAGGACACAGAATGGTCCCTATTGCCTAGAATGGTCCCTGTTGCTTGGAGTCATTAATAAATGTAGTATTAATCAGTCTTTCTACTGCAGAATGATTGCTACAGCAGCTCTCATCTTTTCTAACTTCTCATCTAACTGCTGTAGCTTACTAAACCTTGTTCTCTGAGCTTCAACACACTCTCTAAACTACAAGTTCTGAGAAGCTCTAGTAAGTTATGTGCTCTAAAATGCTATATTTAATGCAAAATATACCTTACTGCACACATCCATGGCAAAAGTCAAAATGGAGTCAGAGCTCTCTGTACATACTTTGGGTTTATCTACATTTCTGCTTGCAGTTCAACATATAGGGAATAATGTTCAAGGACATTTGCGAAAATATGTTTTTCTCTTTATTTTTTCTTGCCTATCACTTTTAGTAGAAGTATTCTTTGATTATTACCTCCATTTAAATGACTAAGTGAGGGTACAAATTGCAGAGTTGAAAGCAGGACAAGTATTTAGTTCTTCGTCCCTAGTGACCATTCGTCTGAATGTCATGAGGAAATCCAGCCTGAATGTTTGGAGTCTCTGGAACTGATGGGAAGCCTGAGCACTGCCCTTTAACCTTCTGGCCTATTGGCTTACTCTTAGATTCCCTCAGAAGAGCTGAACCTTGCCGTTCAACTTCCTATCCCAGCAGTAAATTCAAACCCCATTGTCACCTAAAGTCCTAGAATCTTTCTGAAAAGTGAGCTCTCTGGTTTATAGTTTAACCCTTCAAGAGCCAAGTCAATGATGCAATCAACTTTCTTTGTAGCAAAAGTTTTGTTCTCCCCATTTTAAGATAGAATTGGTTTTTACTTAATAAAAGGGAGATTATAAAGTTCTGGAAAAAGATCAAATATCCTAAATGTAATGCCTTTTCTTTATCTGTCCCTATTTATGAAAACCTTGAAAATTAATCTTTCTTCAGGAAGACAGGGAAATACTCTGCCTTCCCTCAGCAGGATGCCTCATCAGTTCCAAGCTTCTGATTCTACCTGCTGCAATCTGCAAGCAAACTCTGCTATCAATCCATAGTCACTCCATTGCTTAGAGCAACTCCAGCTTATAGCTGTAGGTCTTGTGCCTGCAGTTCCTAGAATAAAAACTGAAGAGTTAAAGTAGGGAAACTTATCTTAAATTTGAAATCAAGGTGGTGCTTGCAATCTGATGTGATTATCTATAATATTTACAGTCCAGAAAATATGCATTGATAGATTCACACATTAATTGCATATTTACAAGGAAATTATGGGATTAATACAACAGTCCATCAAAGTAGCAAATAATTATAACTAGACAAGTCAAATTGAATATTTTGTTGCATACTAAAAAAGCTGGAAGTGTTGTGAAACAACTAGGGCAAACTTGCTGTGAAGAGACTTCAAGGAAAGCGTGGTGTTAGCCCAAGTTAAGAGAGAAGAGGAAGATGGTTGTATGCAGGAAGCACAAAGGCAAGGAGGTAGATTCTCACTGATGAATCCAGAAAATAACAAGATGAAAGAACAAGGGTGGAAGATGGGGACAACTGGGGACAATTAGGGGTTTTTTACTCCAGGAGAGATGACACATATAGCCACTCTAATTCTTTCATTTGATAGATTGTAGAATCTCATCCTAGTTCTCTTCCCTATCAAGTCCAAAATCTTTTGCTTAATATTGTAGAAAGAACTTCCATCATGCCTTCCTCCCTTCCCACCCTCCCCCTTCCCCACTGAGGGGCTGAAAGTTGTTTGGTATAGTACCTATGGAATAACTCTTTTCCACAAAGTTTAGGCATTAACTTCTCTCTGATATAATTCTTCTGTCCTTATATTCCTGTTTTAGAGTTGATTAGAGGAGAAAAAGGGAAGTATTCCACATGCTGGAATAAAACTGCATTTCTACTGAACCTGATCTTTGGGTCCGACAAAGAACTCAGCTGTGCCCTCCATCATCCCCCAAGCTGAAAGCATTTGCATCCAAGAGCTTCGGTGTAAAAAATCAGCTAAGCAACAAACTAACAGGAAAACAAACAAAACATTTATTGGTGAACAGTGGAATATTTTTCAATTAGTTCTTAGCCTCTGTAGTCCTGCCCAAAGCCTGTCTTGATGACCAGTTTAACAGTCACAAAAGGCTCACAAACAGTAGTGCAAGTTGTACCTGAAAGCCATTGAGGCACTTCTTTGATTCTAAGCTTTACACAGACACACTTTGAGGCACATTTCTTTGTACTCCAAACATTTACCAACAAACCTAGTAAACTCAGTCTCTCAGTGAATTGTCACATTTATTAGTGCTGCTCCTTGCTTATATTTTGATGCGAATTTTAATCTGTATTTCAAAATTTTAGGTTCATCTGCCAGTACAAGGTTACAAAACCCTATGACTTTAAGCAGAGCTGCCTAAAAATAACACAACTAGGGTAATGTTGGAAGGCTTTCCTCTCTCTTTCCTGCCCAGTTCACAGAGACAAGCTGACGACTAAGTTAGAAAGTAGATTACCAATATCTAGATTCTGGCATCACAGGTCAAATCTCAGCAGGATTCACTCAACTCTTCAGCGTCACCTTCCAAAGTAAGTAAACTTGGAGCATCAGGATGAAACCTTGAAAGACGAGCATCTACCAGCACCAAGTTAATGTATCTCCTACGAGTTCAGTCATAGGCAACTACTGTGCTGGTGGTCCTGGGCAAAACTTCCAAATTTCACAGTCTTAACAAAGGCCCCTTCTCCCTTGTAGGAATCTGTATGAATGTAGCTCTTGGAAGCTCCAAATAAAACTGATGAAATATTTTACATCCAAACAACTTTTAATGCAGAATTTTGTTTCCAAGTGTCAAGACTCTTCCAGAAGAAAAACCCCAAACCACAAACAAAAAGCCACCAAAACAAACAAACAAACAAAAACCCCATGAGAGTTTAACAAACTTATGTTTCTTGGATGGATTTAAAAAAAAAAATCCATTTTCCTCTCCAAGAAAAGAGTTGAGGCCTAAAACCCTAGTTTTTCATAAGCAGTACTTCATGCTGGTTTTAGGTTTATTTAGATTTTCCAAGATTGCTTTAATCATAGTAGGCAAGCCAGTTTATTCAAAAGTGGCAAGACTATGAAAGACATATATTGTATATCTGATAGATATCCTAAATATACACAAATTGAATATTAGGAAAAATGTCTTCACTGAAAGTGTGGTCATTGGAAAGCATTGGAATAGGCTATGCAGGGAAGTGGTGGAATTAGTACCCCTGGAAGTGTTCAAAAAACATGTAGATGTGACACTTAAGGACTTGGTTTAGTGCTACACTTGGCAGTGTTAATAGTTGGACTTGATGATCTTGGAGATCTTTTCCACCCTTAATGATTCTGTGATATACTCCTTCATAGTTATTTGAAATGAGGATGACAAGACACAACTTTCTAGTGAGAGTCTTAGTGGGACAATGAAATGCCAACTCTTCCTGAAGTCTACTAATAGGACAAAATTAGAGGTGAGAAAAATAAAAGAATTTGATGACATCAAATCCAAAGTTACCAGAATTGTTGACCTCTTATAGGCAATTCAGATACATTAAGATCTGAATAGCTTCCTGAGAAGTGATGCATTCTTGTTTTCACAAGGTTCCACAGATGTATTTTTTTTCAAAGTACAAAGAAAAACATAGAAAACAAAAGCCAAGCCACAGGAGTAATCAATCTTCTAAAACTGGATGGAAACCACTAGACCAATGAAACAAATTGTAATTGAATTAGGGTTTACCAATGGCTTTGCTACATTGTACCTTGAATTTAATTTCTATCTTCTAACTAGAGAGTTCTCTCTTTTTTTTTTTCCTTACTTTTAGTCCATTCCCAATATTCCTTGCTTCTTCAGGCTTTTTATCCCCACAGTGGGAGCCCTAAAAGCTCCTTCTAAACCACAAGAGAACAACATATACATCACTTCCACATAATTTAATTGATGAAATAAGATAGATATTTAGAATATCCTAAGATACACCTAGGAGTATATAAGTGATGGAGAATTCTGGGAAAGAAAGGCAAGGCAAGGCAAGGATATTGTTTCACAACTTCAAGGCCTGATTATTCACTTTTTCTTCTTAAAGATGTGTTATTATTTATTATTAATAGTATGTTAATATTATATTAATATTATATTATCACCTTCTACTCCACCAGTTAAGGATCAAAATTTGTAAATAATATGCTCAGGGCAGCTGCTCAGCAAAAAAGGATGTTGCTTCCTGGAAGAGTTTGAGAGCCATATAATTATACAACTATTTTAAGTTTCCTCTGCACATTATCTTTACCTTTGAAACACCTTCTGTGACGGAGGTTATGGTCTGATTCTTACTTAGTAGTTTATGATTACTCCATTACTCCAGAGATTTTACAGAAACTGGAGAAATCCATGCAATGAGTAACTAACAACCATCTTTTTCACTCTTCTATCAGCACAATTTGTTTTTACCACTTTATCCTAAGAACTAAAAGTGAAGTAAACTAATAAAACTCATTACAGACAGAATTTTGGTAACTACAGTCATTAGCATATCTGAGTTTGTTCTGTGTATTAGCACCACCAGTGCTAGGCTGATGTGTAGCAAAGAGCACCTGTCAAAACAAAAGATCTTCACGCCTCACAAGTTTAAGCCTCAGGTAAGAAACTAGGCCTTGTGGATAGGCTGAAAGGAAGATGTTGCAACCTGAAACAAAATAGACTAGTAAGAGAGAAAATGAGATCCCTCTGGGTGCCAATAGTCTTCTGTTTGCCAAGATTAAATCCTCTTTGTTTCATTACATACATCAGCGCAAAAACAAACACTGAGATCAAGATAAAGAGTTTTCAACACATCTTTCTCTCTTTTTCTCTCTCCATCAAAATTGCCACCTTTTTCCCTGGACAAGCTTAAAAGAACTGCCTTGCTCAAATAATATTGATGAGACCTCTGAGCAGGTGTACAAGACAGCTTTTGGCTTTAAAAAAGTGCAAAGCACTTATGTCAATGACCTGATCAAATGATAAGCATGCTGGCTTCTTTTGCTCTCTAATTAATTTTCTCTCTTGAAGAGAATACCTAGAATTGCATGATGCCTAGGCTAAGTCTTTAAGTCTTAATAACAGTGGAAAGTCAATGAAATAATGCTTTTCTAGGAAGATAAACCATTGTAGAATATATGCCTCCACCAGAATTACAAGAGTATTGTAACTCTCCAGCTTGGACCAAAAGTTTATTTCAGCAATTGTTTCAAGTATTGTTAAAACAACATAGAGTTTCATTGTTAATGCAACATAGAGTTTCTTTGTCTAAACATAACAAAGATGCTGGCAGTGTAGTGACTACATAAAGCTGGCAGGAACTGGAGTCAGATAGACATACATTTTAATTATCCCTTTGAATTAGTAACTTCATTCAGAGATATTTATTACCATGTACTGTATTGTAAAGCAAGACAATTGCAAATAACTGTGCAACTTCTTCACAAACACTGATTTCTCTCTGTAGAAGCAGCATAGTCCTGCAAGGAAGTGACCAGATCAAATAATGACAGAGTCTACTTTGAAATAATAAACAATCGTTTGCATTTTACTTTTTTTGAAGTGGAAGGAGTTAGCAGTACTACTGTTCAATGGTACTATAATTCCTATAATGCTGAAGTGCAAAGGTGGATGCTAAAAATGAGTGCTTCTTTAGCAGAGGCTGATTGTAAAAGATTAAAATTAACAAGCAATTTGTTCTTAGGGCAATTATCTTTTTGTTTCATAAAGTTAAAGTAGTTTGCAAAGCTCCCTCCACCTTAACCTTTTTATATGCCACAAATGATATGGGTGTACTACTTCTATCTGTAAAAATATATACAGGACAGACATCACTGCCAAATTAGTGTAGAACTAATTGCAGTAACAGTTTATGTTATTGAAGTTAAACTGATACTCAGCTTAGGTATTCTCGATGAGGTGAGATAAGGGTTCACTCAGGTGCAGATACACAATACAGCTGAAAAAAAGAGAAGCTAGGCTAGTCTGATAATTACACTTTTTTTTGTTGATGACTTCCTCTCAATGAAAGAATAGGATTCCACAAATGAAGTATGCCTTACCGTGTTTATTTACACACACACACAGATGCACCCCCCCACATGCACCTGGCTATGAACAGTTCTTGTTTTTGGACTATGGTGCCTTTTCTTGCTTTGGCCTCAGCCTGTGGTACTACTTGCTAACTCTAAGGAGCTTAGGTCAGTAAATGGTAGTTGTAGAAACCTCACCAACAACAGAACATGCTGTAGAGTTAAAAGAAATACATAAATATAAGAATAAGAATGAAAAGTGGGGATCAAATATTAATTGGTAATAAGAACATTGTCAGCAGAAGAAACTGAGCAAACTTTCAGTGTTTCAGTGACTTAAATGTTCAAGTCTGGAATTGTATCTTTATATTTAATGACACATAGATTTTTTTAATAAGATTTCTTGTGCCCTGAACACAGTATAACAATCTTAAACTTCTTAAAACCATCTATAGTTATGATTTTTCAACTAATATAACATAGAGGACAAGCTTGTGGTGATCTTCCTGGAGTTATTTTATATAATTTCTCTGATTCACTGTAACCTCTATTGCTGAAATAAGAGTTTTGCTGTGAGCAAAAGTAGTGCAGTCATGCTGGATCCAGTGGGATGTGGCACTTCCTTGGTCTGTTTTGCAACTTACAAAGGCACTAGCGATTCAACAGTTTGTGGCATCAAACTTTTGGCATTTCAGCTTCAGATTTCAATTCCCACAGAACTCTGAAGTGACTCAGTCTTAAGACAGTTCAAGTGACTTGGACAGCAACCACTTATGACCAGGTCATCTGGCTGTATCACTGCTGTGTTGAGATGTAAAGATAAGAGTGCCGAAGTGAAGGAAATACAGCATAATTATGTATTTTCTTCATTATTACAGCGAGGGAATTATTACTTCATTATTACTTTCAGAGGAAAAGATTAGTTGTTACGAATATTTAAACTGGAAATACTAATCACATATACAGTATTATTTCTGCTGTTGCCATATTGAGTCACACTCAGAATTCACACAGTCTCTTTGTAAAGGCATAAAATATGAAAAATTTAGATTATCTTTTCTTACAGCACACACTTAAATCCTAGTGCTGTCCTGTCACAGACACTCCCAAAACATTAGGCAAAAAAGATAAAATTCTTCAGTGGAAATAAACTAGTTGTAACTTTTTCAGTTAGGGAAACTGGTTTTAATATGGTAGCCAACACCAAACCACTACAATGACAATCTGATAAATTATTTCATTCCCATGGAATGATCCAACGGACTGGTGTATCCATTTCTTTTGCATGATCCTGAATGGTCAAGGAAGCTTCATAGTTCATTTTACAATTCCTCTTTGAGTCATCTGCTGTAGACATAATCCATTATAAAAGTGAGCACTTTTATTTCCCCATGAAGACGTTGGTATTAATATGTTCTAGAGAAAAGGAAGCTTATGTAAAACATGGCATGAGAAAGAAAAATACTGAAATGTTTTTTAAAATGATAATAATGTCAATCACTTTAAAGTAGAAAAGGACCTCAATATTTGCATTTTAACAAGAAAAAGTTGTGAGTTTCTTGGTTTGTTTTTTTTTTTTTTCTTCCTTTGAGAAGAAAGATGCAGAAAAGGGCACTGTATTAGCTAAATATTGTACCTTGGAACATCAGTCATTTTCTACTCAATAATACTGAAAGGGTCTAATTTATAAGTTTTTCCATTTCTCTGTTATGCTGGTTTGTAAGTTCTGACATTGCTACTGGTATGTTAATGAGAAGCTAGTGTTCCATTAAGAGTAAACCATATGCTCTACCGCATACTGTGAAAGAGAAAGCATATAATGTGACTGTTGCCTTAGTAACACATTAATTCATTTTGTCAGTGTTGGCACAGATCATTTCATTTATAAGAAAACAAGTATAATAGTTTACCACATCTATAATATTTACAGTGTTTCTGTTACAAAACAGTGACAAAATGAGTTTAAAAAATAGAGTTGGGATAGTATTATTAAAATATGGAATTTGTGTAAAAATGTTCCCATACAAATTAAAAATTAGATTGGTGTAAATTTCTTTTCACATTATAACACCAAACTGTTTGGTTTTTTGCATATTTGTATTCCACTAATAATATGCATAAAAATATAGTCCATGAAAAGCCACAAGTACATTAGCAGTTTTTAATGAATGCTAAACAAAATATTTCATACAACAGTTCTGTTAAGTTACAACCATTAAAACCTAATTGTATGTTAGTGTGTTGCTCATAACAAAGCTAAACATTTATCTCTTTTATCTGGTCTTCCAGATGTTTCTTATTATTTTAACTCTGATAAAATGCTGTAATTAAAATATTCTGTTCCCTTAAGTGATCATATCTTACATTTTATTCATTGAAGCCATAGGTACACATAAATATATATATGTGTGTGTGTGTGTGTGTGTTTTATATGCATTAGACATAAATTATACTTAAAGTGAATTGAGAGACTGCAAATATTTGGTATGGAAAAGAAGTGCAGAAGGAGGAAAGGTAATTTCTCTCATTATAGTCTGCACCTCCAGAGTGGTCTCAGCCCTTATTCATGTTCTTAGGTCAGCGTACACCTGTAAATGTAAGTTTTTAACAACAAATATTTTACATCTGAAATGCACACTGAGCACCTTATGCTAAAATAAACAACATTACATTTTAGATATCACTGTCATGAAAAAATTATTTTTCTAGTGCCTCTACTCTCTGTTGCACACATCCCAAAGAAGCAGCTAATAAGTCATCAGCAATGTTTACAGCTTTTTAGTTGACTAACACACATATCCTCTAAAGGTTCATTACAATCCAATTTCTTATCACAGTATAGATAGTTGGGCAATTTACTTTCTTGAAAAGAAAGAATTCATTCTAAAACTGTGCTTAGACGATACCTAGTAAATCTGTAAAGCTGCGGGGCCTTTAAGAGGATTTAGTTAAATACAATTATGGAACTTTCTAATGTAACTCACTAATTATTTCCATCAAATCTTATTAAATCTTGTGAACAACCTTTGCAAAGAAAAAACTTATGGTAATATAATGTTGCCTCTGGAAAACAATTACGGAGTAGAATCAAAGTCACAGAAAACAGTATTGGAATACCGTATCTAATTTTTTTTAGCTACTAAATATTTGATTTCATTTTATTTATTGAAGAGTAAAAATAAATCTGTAAATTCTGAAATAAGACCTCTTTTAACTGAAGTCACTTTAGCCGTGAAAATGCGTTTGTCACCTGTAGAACCAAATTCCATTTCTAGAATGAGATCTTAATATTTTTTAAATTAATATTGTGCCATTCTAAGATGACCGAATATGATTGCTCATATTGGATCGTTCTCAAATAATGTAGGTATTTAATAATCTCCAGTTATAGCTAATAAACCAGCTATAATTATAAAGAGCTAATAGAGTAGTTAAAATCTTGCTAGATGCAGTACTACAGGCCCAGTTCTGCATTATTGGTAGCTTTTTATAGATGTCTGCTAACATCCAACATGCGGGTGACTTGGCTGAGGAAATTAAATTTTACATTTTCTTAGCTCCTAAAATGAAATTCCATGCTGGAAGCTGGATGTCGTAGTGATATAAGATCACATGGCAACACTGAACACTTGGTATTTCCAAAGACCATATCTAATAAGGAAAACCGAGAAGCCGAAAAGCTTGTGACCATGAGGGTTGCAGAACTTTTATGGGAGCTGCATAGCACGTTTGATCCAAAGACTCAAATTTCCTTTCACATCATAATCAGACATCACACCACCAGCATGACAGGAGAATCAGATCAATAATCTCTTCATGCATGTATAGAAAGTATGAAATAAGGAAAGAGTGGTGACTAACAGAATATATACTATAACTACCATATAGTGCAATCTCAGTTACTTTCTAATGTCCTCAGGACTCTGGACTTTTGGAATACTTTGCGTCTGACTGATTTCTGACTGCTGAAGATACTGAAAAAAATCTTAAAAACTTAATTCAATGTTGAATTTATCAAGTTTTTCTTTTGACCTAAGTATCTAAAATATTTTTCACTGTCAAACTGAATAGTGTGTCCTGTCTTTAGGTGATTGTGCATGTTTCACAACTGTTATAGAGAAATAAGATCATTAAATATGATTTGAAGTATACATACTAAATACGTATCATACTAAACAACTGCTGTAAGCTTTCTCTGTAGAAGTCATTATGTTCATGTGTATGACAGCTTAAATCACAAGAATGAAAGTTTTCTAGCTGCATCACACCACCACTAATACAGGTTTCAATACTGACTACTGTTTCATACAAAATCATAGTTATGGGACTTTTTGTAACAGTTATAGTTGTCATTCTCTATGTTCAAGCCAAACCTACCAACTTGAAACTTTTCTATAAATGGTTCTGGAGATGAAGACTGTTTTTCAAAAGTGGCTACTGAAGTTTAGAACATGGGCCTGTATTGGCACATAATTGAGGAAATCTATTTTCAAGAAATGTGCTCTTTTCAGCATGCACTTTTAACAAGCACGTCTAATGGTAGGCTCTTATCTGAACCCAGACCTGGGGTAAATCTTGCCCTGATTTCTTGAACAGCACAGACATTTCTGTTGGACATCCCACATTTCTAACTAGTCCTTTAAAGGGGAGTTAAGGACAATTTTAGTGTCCTACTGCTCTGAAGGCAACATCTGGCTGGGTGAGTAGCTGAAGCAATGCCTTCTGCTGAGCTGCTGATGCTAAACCAGCATTTCAATCCATTTAAAAATATCAGATACTTTTGAAAATCTGTGTCAGAATTTTAATTTTACATTTCTCATTTAGTCAGTAGCAAACAGAATTTTGACCTATGGAACACAGTGCAAATTGAGATTGATGCCAAAATGTTTATATACGAGTGTGTGTTTAAGTGGATGAACCAAGGTGTTCTCTCCAAAATGAGAGTCTGCCTCTTAGACACAGTCACTGCTAACCAATACATCTACTTAAGACTGCAAGTTCCCTGCTAATCTCTTTTCAAACATTCTGGATCTGATGCTGTATTATACACTTACTCTATATGTGTATAAAAGACCTGTGCTAATGTTTCACCATTCTTGATGGGTCAGGAAGAACAAGAAGAGCCAAGTTTTGTATTGGATTCTCAAGGGAATCATGCAAAACCTAGTTCTTCTCTAGTAATTGACCTGAGTACTGACAAATACTAATCAACAGCTGAAATTCAAACACATTACTCAAAATTCTTTAAAACTAAGGTACAAGCTATTATACTACCCAATAATTATTCTCTCAATTATTGGACATGTGTCAAGCAACACTCACAGTAGCAAAACTTAGGTGGCTTCCTGCAATGTTGGCCTATAAAATGACATTTCACTTATGAAGCATATTGCGAAAAAACATAGTGGTGTTCTGCTGTCTTGACACTGTCGCTGCATGTTTGGGCTGGGCAGAAGAACCAGCTATAGCAGATAACGTAAGAAAAAACTCTGTTCCTTACAGGCGACACATTTATTTTCAATCTGCCTCTACCACTGTTTTTATCCAGAGCTCATCAACTAGATGAACACAGCTTATGAAAAACAATTAATAAAGGAACAGGAAGCTGTCAAAAAGGATAAAGAATCCTAGGTGCAACACATAATGTTAGAATGTTTTAAATCTATTGTCCTCCACTCAGTGGCAAAATGTTTAGTTTGTGACAAGTCTTGCAGCATGTCCACGACAGCATGTAAACACAGTAGAGCTAGTTGTATCTGGCACACAAGCATTCTAACTTGCTTCTGACAGCCAGATAACCAGAAGCTTATTTAGATTTAGGGGGTGGTGGTGATGAGTCTTTGCCAGTTGTAGAAATAGTAGCCTAACAACTTGTAATACATATAATTACTCTCCATATCCCCTGGTCAGCATATCTTCTGATATGTAAATTAGATGGAGCAAGCAGATGTATAACCTAGGAAGCATTCCAGATTCATCTTGATAAAAGTATGGTGTTCATACTGGGCAGGGTTCTTTTGTCTATAACAATGACACACCAAAAATACATGCAATGTAAAAATAAAGCTATTGATCATTTCCAGAGGTTACGGTCTACATGGATTATTTTCTTTTCACCTCCCATATCTAATAAGCACTATTATTTGTCAGCATCAGCATCACACTAAGGTAGATATGTAACAAAAACACAGGAAGAGATGATAGACTTCAAACATCTTATAAAGAAATTTCTAAAACTTGTGAATGAGAAACTAGGGAAAAATGAAGATGACAATGGTAAAAGTCATGGTTACAGGAACCACTTTTATGTACATTTGACAGATTCAGAGAGTTCTCTACCTACCTACCTACCTACTTGCCTATTACAATTGTCTCTTGCACAAACACTGAATCATAGAATTATAGAACAATTTGAGTTGGAGGGGACCTTAAAGATCATCTACTTCCACTTATCACAATGTCCCAAACCCCTGACACTAGACAACATAGAGACTGCTAAAGCAAATTATTATTTCTTAGTGAAAGGAAGAGTCATTGGGCACTTAAACCATCCATTTTATTTTACTTTTTTTCAATAAATACTGAGGCTTATTGAGCCCTTCTGGTAATTTAGCTAACTTCTAAAATAGTGAAAGTTAACATGCACCATCTATGTTACCACTTGTACTTAAAATAGTTTAGGTACAGTTTTGAGGTTTCGGGGGGCAGGGGATATGAGGGGAAGATTGTGTTTAGTTGTTTGGGTTTTTGTTTTTGTATTGGTTGATTTTGTCTCTCATGACAGTGTTTATGTTTGTGAAGCAAATGTTGTCTGGACATATTTAGATTTAGGAACACTGAGTATAGTAAATCTTATATTTTAGGAAACACCATGATTTGGCATATTGTCACACACAGTAAAAATCAAACCTTTTTATCAAGATTAAGTTGTTGACACAGCTAGGATATTTTTATTAAGACATGATTTTAACTGTTTAATGATGCATTTGAAATAATGCAGCAAATCAAAACTGTACTCAATGTGACTGTTGAGTGCTGTTATTCCCTAGGTATATTATCAGAGCATTGTAAAAGAAGAGCATTTCTTTGATAACTCATGGAAACACAATGGAGGTTTTTTTGTTCTTGGCCAGATTCCCCAAAGAGAATTGAATTGTAAGGTGTGACTTTTTCTTTATTTAGATATTTATTCTATCATACTAGAATGTGTTATTGTAATGGGGTTAAGGCTACTGTATATCTGAGATTATTTTTCAATACAGATATTTTGGATCAAACCAACTACTACAAAAACATTCCATGAACTCACTGCTGGAATGTTTCTGGATGCACTTAGGCTACCTTTTTTAGTCTCAGCAAATTCAAAGCATGTTATATTATTTTAAATTACATGTTTAATGTTCATAGGGAAAATTATTCAATGAGGATAGAGTAATCAGATTTTTTTTTTAGTTTCTATTAGGGCATGTAGTGCTTGGTTAGAATGTTTCTAATGGGAGCATAAAACATGGATGTATTTATTGGCCTGACACATTCTACCAAATGTCCAGGTGAGTTGTGGGAACTGACTCAGTCAATTACATTTTTTCTTACTAGGCCATCGGGTGAGTAAGAGTATATTTTCCTGCCCTTACTTTCCAACTTCTAAAATTCTTAGTTTTATTAACTACTGACAGTTCTGAGTTATTGCATTCATCCTGTGCATATTTAGACATTTTAAACTGGGAAAGCTTATCTGGACCTTCTCCTAGAAATATTTCTAGAACAGCCTTGAATGAGATGTCAGCTAGAGAAACTCCTCCTAAGAAAATTGTCAATTGAGTGAGGAAATCAAAGAGCATGCAGTGCATATTTATAAGCTGGAGAGTTTTCTAGTCATCCTACAAGATTTTAAAATGAAAAATTCAAATATTTATTTATATCAGGTTGATAAACTGCAGGAGATGAAGTATGGACACTTTGTAAGAAAAAACTATAACTGCTCTCTATGCACAGGTGATCAAATAGTATCAAATTCAGTAATTTTGTCGCAACCTAAAGAACAATGATCTATAACACATGGGGAAATCTACTAGTTAAAGAAAGAACTAATAGACCCTAATATGTGTAAATAATTTTGTAGTTTACCCGAAATTTTGAGGAAAGCAATTTCAGTTCAATTTATTAGTCTGACCTTTATATAAATATTTTCATAGTTCAAAAATATTTTAATGTTTATTTTATGGACAATTTTTCTGATTTTTAAATTTTCAGCATTGTTTTCTCTTTGATCTGTTGGCCTCATCTCTATTTTTCAAATTGTTATTTAAATAAAGTTATCTATCCTATTTTTCTTGTGAACAGTAATTTTAAGACCATGGGAACTGAGAGATGAATCAGTTTAGTATTGCCATTTCTTCCCTTAAAACCTCAGGTTTGACAAACAAAACAGAAATTAAAGAAAACCTTCAAGGCACAGAAGTTTTATCTCTAAAATTTCTGTTTGCACATTTTCTCTTACAATTTCAACATTAGTTGGCTGAACTACCGTGCTGGTGATTGAAGAAAGTAATATCAAAGAAAAAATTGCTTGCACTTTTTGAGATAGTCACCAGAGGGCATTTATGGACTAATGCAAGAGATATTTCTGCATTCACTGTGGGAATGCTGAGAAATGTTCTGAATGACACCATATTGCTATTAAAACTAAATCCCTACTTTTAAAGATGGAAAGCTTTGACTTAAAATGAGATTTTAATTACAAAGAGGAAAGAAAGAAAGATGACCAATATAATTTTTGGCTTCTCTAGAATTATTTGACTGCATTATACATGTTGGATTGCATGAATTTTCACACCACCATGGAAAAAAAATGTAACAAGGAAAGGGGAAAAAAAAAGGGAGTAAACATTGTTTTCTTTCTTTCATCATTTTACAAATATATAGCTGAAGGAAGAAGCTAGCTCTTTTTAAGAATAACAGTAGAGCATTGTAGATTTTTTTAAAAGATAGTTTCATCTTTTGTGTTGCAAGACATGCTAATTTATATTATTAAATAGCTGCTTTTCTGTGAATTTAATAATAAATAGTCTCATAAAATTATGAAGACTTTGAGGAAATAGTTAGTGATCAGACAGCAAAAGCTGTTGTGTTATTCAAAATATAGCAGTGAGTCCAGAATATAAAATTATTTAAATGCTTATAAATTCATTAGTAACCAACTTTGATTATTGGCTTCTGTGAACATCCAAAAGTCTGTATTTCATGTATGGCTATATTTCATAATGAAAACAATCTTTAGCAGTACCTTCTTTATCAAGAAGAACGTCTTTTTGGCCCAGTTCTCCCAAAACAGAGATCTTGTCAGTATGAACTGTATAAAATAGAACTGAAATCCTGAAGAGACCTGTGTTAGACAGGAAACCTTATAAAGTAAAGCCCAGCTTTGATAGCAATAGCTAAATACTGTGGAAACTTGAATTTTACTTTCCAAAAGAGAAGTTAAATGGAAAGAAAATGCAGGGTGAAAAATATTTGCAAAATTAAGAGAAAGTCCTAAAGATCAGTTAAACAACAAATGTTCTCTTTGTGTGGATATGTGCACTTTCCTGAGTTCAAAGTTAGTATGATTCAGTGAACATTATTTTATAAAACTTGTGTTTTAAATTTCATATAGTTGTTCTAGCTTGAACAGGCAACTTTTATTCTAAAGAGATCACAGGCATTGGTAAAAATAAATTTAAGTCTGAAACCTTGTTGAGAGAATTGCCCTATATTTAGTAACATAAAAATCATGGTTTTTGCTTAATGTGGGTATATTGCATGCTCTTTCTTTTCCACAATTTTTTTTCCCTTTGAAAAAGGTTATGCGTTGTTTATATGTTGCTTATTGCAAAGTAGCATTTTCATATGTATTTGTAAGCCAAGGCTTTCAGATTGCAGTTCTATGCAAGCTCAAAATATTTCCATGCCTTCCATTTGTTTCTTTCTTCTATGGTACAATCACCCTAGTCCATGCCATTGCACCATGTTTTCAACCACATTTCATCCCTTGTGAGTGAATACAGATATTCCTTCAAAAGCTCTACATTGGCCTACTTTAACTTATATAGTGTAAATCAGATGTTTCCAAGTAAAAAACCCCTATAATAAATATATTGACTGAGTAATAGAAATATAAAATAAACAAAATCATGTACTTGAAATCCTCTAATTACAGCTACAGTCTTCATTTGTATGTCTCAGAGAAGTTTAGAGTTAACCCATTTAATGGCTCGGAGTTTAGGAGAATCCTCCTGTTGGAACATTGCTTGAAATGTCTCCGAATAAGGGGTTACTGCTTGCAATACCTTGGCTTCTATTTCACCCTGAAGGTTCAGGTGTTTTCAACTATTATTTCAGTAAAAAAAGGGGAGGTGAGTCGCTACCTTGGAGGTTTTCTCCAAGTTAACTACAGACCATATCATCAACAGTGTTTTATTTAAGCTAGAATAATGAATTACATGGTAAAACAACACCTCCTGTACTGCATAAAACAACCCAATTCCCTGACTGTTACAATGACATTACTGGTAGCAGAAAAGAAACACAATTCCTGAAGTGTCTTCTTGATGACCATGCATTTAATTGGTAAAGATTTTACTTGAACTATATTTACTTTAATTTTATTAAAAGTATCCTTCCAGAGGCTGGGGCTTTAATAATAAAACTGTATTCAACAGATAAATAAATTAAAATTAAAAGGACATGTTAAAGTTGATCTTTTCTTTCTTTGGCTACATAATCTTTCAGAGCTATGAATTATAAAGTAGTCTCTTACCTAGTTCGCTGAATGCTGTGTGACACCTCTTGGCAACTTACATTATACATGCTAATTGCTTTGGAGTAACTAGTTTAGGAACATTATAGATTTATATACATTTATATTCATATGTATATGAATGTATGTGCATATATATATATATATACTCATGCAAGGAAGTATTGCCTCTATATAAATATATGCAGACAATTGTCAATTCACATTTTTTCCTTCTTCAGTTTATAAATCCAGGAGGCCGAAGATTTATAGGCTTAAGAAATAACCAGTAAAATATTTTTTCCAGAATTTTTATAACATTTTGATTCTTTATAAACAGCCTAAATTTTATAAACTTATCATAGTCCTAGAATACTTGTGGCATAAGGAGTTAATAACACTCTTAAAGGACCTTGAATACATGCAGCCATGAGGTATATCACTTCATGAACAAAATTCAGGTATCATGGATGTCAGAAGAGAAGCTTGGTGAAGAATTTGTTTCTCTGTGATATAAAAATCTGTGACATAAATAAGCTTTTAACCAGGCTACAGGGTTCAGAAAGGAAAGGCAAAGTCCGGAGTTTGGCTTGGAAAAGAAATGTGACTACAATCAGGAAGAAGGAAGCGAGAAGAAAACATTTAACACTCTGGAAGAGTGGGAGAGATCTAATGAGAATTATATGGGAGACAATAGAAAACAAGAATGTGGAAGAAAGAAAACAAAGAACCAATGACTTCTAGGACTTAAGAAAATGAGGTTTCTCATTTCCTTTCACAAGGACAGTGCAGACTTTCTTCAAGGCACTGCATTTCAATAAAGCAATCATCACACTCATTTTCATGTGGAAATGTAGCAGATTATGTAAATAATCTGAGGTTGTCTTAATTAGTGATTAACTTAACTGGACATATATGATAAGAGAAAAATGAATAAAAGCGGCGTAGGATTACTAAAAGAGAGACAAGAATGAGTTGGACTGAAAACTGATGGTTAAACTAACAGATTACCGGTTTTCCCTGGGACTTGAGCAGGATTTGATGCTACTTAGCATTTTCATTAATAACACTGACCAAGAAAATAAATTTTTTTTGAAATTTCCTGGTGACACAAGACAGAGATTTATAATCAAAATGTTTCACGGGACAGTATCAAGATAGTAAGGAGTGAAATTAGGGAAATGTGATGAAATGTATATGATAAATAATTATCTAGAAAAATTAGAGGAAGAGAAGCACTTCTTAGATTTAATTGACTCATGTTCATCGTCAAGGGATAGATAAAACAGCAAAGAAGATCCTCTACTTTACCAACTTTGGACTAGTTAAGGTATTTCTAGAAGAACCATGTACCTACCAATGCCATTGCACAAGAAAGCAGTAGGATCATTTTACTACTGTATGTAGCTGTGGTCATCCATAGTCACTGATGATAAGCTCATACTGAAACTGGTGAAGACTACTGGAATGACAAGGGGTGGATTTTGCAGGAAGGGATTAGTAGAGACTGCCTTGATTAGTATAGACAGATGAAGTACAGAGAGATGTCTCAAACAGTTCAGAAGCACGTGGAAATATCAAGAACACCCTTGTCTGACATGCAGGCAAGCTGCTTAGCCAGCTTTAAGGGCTTGATGAATGTGCATATATATATTGCTTGTCTGTGTGCTGGCATTGTGACGGACACAGTGATTCTGAAGGTCCTTTCCAGGAGCGGCAGCAGAACTGAATATAAACTGCAGCACTAATGGAGACAGAGCCTGTATAGGCCTGTAGGTGAAAATTGCTTGTTCTTTTTGTGTTTATTAGATGTGCAACTGCATGGAATTACACAGCATGGCTAAAACATACGTACCTTTCAGACACAAAATAATCTTTTCTCTCATCTAAACTCTTCACTTAGAGGAAACCGTAAACTGTAAGTCATGGTATTTGTTTCTAGTCAGACATGCCCTAATCCTCATGATTATGCCATTCCATTACCACCATTAGAGATTTATGGTAGAATAAGAGGAATCTTACTGTAGGAAGTGCTAAATGCAGATTTTTATTTATATTGATTGAAATAAATATTTAAATTTTTTTTTAAATAATAGGGAAGTATGAACAAAAAGAATTTTTGGATGCTGTAATTTATGACTTCATAGCTGACAGATTGGCTGACAAAGACTGGTGATGCTATGGATAATAGATCTGTTCCCATCTGTGGGGAGAGAAACACTTTGAATGGCAGCTTTGGAACCTTTCTGCTAGACAAAGGTAGCAACAGAATGTTAGAAATATCTGAGGTTGAAGTGGGGAGATGAGCAAGTTAAAGCCTTAAAAGAAGTTATTGTCCTTCCGGATAAGGAAAATAACAATATATTTTTTCTTTTCTTTTCTCTGTCTATAAAAAAGATATATAAATTGAATCTAAATAATTTTGAGTGGACAGATTTGTTCCACAGGGATTCTCACCCAGTGGGTGAAAATGAGAGTTATCCATAAATGAATTCAAACTCACAAACATTTTTCAGCAAGGCTCTAAAAACCTGTGACTGACTGCATGAGCTAAAAAGTGTTACTGAGAATTAGACCACTGTTTATGAGTATAGGATCTCTGAAGATTATCACCAAGCACTGTGGTTTTTGCTCTGTACTCTCTTGCAGAAGTTGCAGTGATGGTTGAGAAGATATACTAGACATTCTGACGTTGTTCCTGCTGAGATAATTCTCTCCTATAAATGGGCATTTGAGGACAGTGATTTCTCAAACATGCACCCATGATTGCTGAAGCTGTTTTGCAGGCTCTGAGTGTGGCATTCAACTCAGCTAACACCTGCTCTGTAAACAGCTGTCCAGGAGAGCCTTGTGTTGTCATCTGTACATTTTCCATAACAATGGAGAAAGGAAGAAACCTTATTGCCCCTAGCTCGCTGCTCAGTTCCTCTGCTAGAGATTGACACCCCATCAGGACAGTTGGTCAGCGAAACAGAGCTTTGCATTCACATCGTAACACATGTACTTAAACAGCCACCAATGAATTCATGCAGAATGTTGTGGTCTGGAGAGTGGACATACATATTAACTTTTCTTTCATCTCTTCTATGTTGGAAAAAATCAACAAAGAAACAAGATAGTAAGCTGTGGACTGCAACAACACAACACAACATATCAGAGTACCTCTACTTGTATTATACAAATCATATACCTTCACTTGTCTGAGCATCAGTTTTCCAATGCTTAAAGAATGGTTAGAAGTATTTGTCTGGTAAGAACGACTCTAATGTGCAAAAACTTGCTAGCTCCCACAGTCCCTATAGTTAACTAGGGTTTTAAAATATTCACGAGTGAAATTATGGGTATGGAAGGGCATATTTCTCAAGTTTCTGAAAATAAGTGTGTAATGAATAACAAAATTTCACTATTTTGAAAATGTCATTATTTTCTTCTAAATCAATTGCAGATTAGAAAATAAATTTTTTTTGCTGTTGTTGAAAACAAATAAATAATACCTTCCTCATGAGTATTTTGCCCAGTTCTAATGTTTCAGAAACAGTGTTGGATGTTCAAAGCATTTTTCATATAAAATAACACTGCTTCAACTTTCAAGCCTGCAATGATAATAATTAATACTTTCTCTCTGTACTTTATATTCATTGCAAGTACCAGTAACATTAGTGACATTGTTAAAAGTTCCTCATCTGAATGCTGCTGAGATAGATGAGATGCATGATTTTGGATCATAATGCGGTATCATTTAAACCTGGATTTACTTGCCACCATTTTTCCTGGCTTCTACATCAAATGGTGCTTTGTAGAGATTATTTTGGGACCCAAAATGTTAACTATTCATTGGAATGCACTGTACAAACTTAGAAACATGATGAATAGTATTTTAGGCATAAGCATTTTAAACATATCTGTTCTGTGTTTAAATGTCAGAACAAAGCATATTACAGGAAAAACACCTACAAATGCAAAAATGCAATAAAGCCACAAAATATGGGTTAAAAATTTCCATATTTGATCTGGGTAGCAAATTATAGAGAGAGCAAAAACCCCCTACGCATAACCATAGCTGCCAATTCTGGATCTTTCAAAAAGCAAGGGCAGGATACCAACTACATGATTCTGCCTTGTGCCAAGCAAGCATCTATGAAAATGTCACCTTTATGCAAGTGAAACACAAAACGAGTGGAATTTGCCCTTAAATGTGAGGGGGAAAATGTTCTGAAAATAAACAAATTGCTTTTTACTGCTAATTAAAACATGAATCAATAAATATTTTCAAAGTTAAATAATACTGTTCCTCTCAAGCTGAGCACCAATCTGCTGGGCTCCAGCCAGGAGAGAATCTTTTCTAGCATAGTTACAAACAACTGATGAGTGGAGCTGAAAACAGAAACATGAATACAACTTTCACAGTAATTCAAACAAAACTGCATGACTTTTAGCATATCATTTAAAGGTTCTTTACTCTTTCCATCTTTTTGTATAGTGGTCAGTACCTTGCTGGTGAGATAATGACCTACAACGAGCAGTCAGATTACGGGAATTAAGATGTCAGTTTCAAAATAAACACCAGTTGGTTCAACAAAGCCTGCAGCTAGGATTATGTCAGGACGAGGAAGACATTTAAAACCCAATTGAAGCAGACTTACTGTTTCTGAACAGAAAACATGCTGTAGCATCCTGTTTTACCGTAGACTTACAAAACTGCTGTTGCTGGCTCCCTGAAATTGATTTCTAGGCTGGGAAGATGCTCAAGACAAAGTCCTTGCTTTGGATGTGGAATCTGATCAGATAATAATTTCTTGTCCTCTTGAACTTGATGTCTTTGGTTTTCCCAAAACTATTTTTCACAAGTGAGTCTATGATCCCAAAAATAGATCCCCAATTAACATCATCTACTCTTGTTGCTTTGCATATTGATTATGGGATAATATTCCCAGCAGAGAGGTGTAGCAGGGACAGTAACTGTCACTTGAATTACAGAAAAGTAGCTACTAAGATTTCAGAGATAACCCATGATGCTTACTGACCTCTCAGGAGTACTGAAAATTCTATGAGAAAATTTACACTGAACACGATTAGACAAGTATACAAGAAGTTTCTTTTTTCTCTCTCTTGCACTTATTCTGAACATAACAAACAAATTAAAACCCCACAACCCACCTATCCCTGACTAAATTTTTAAAAGCATGAAAAAGATCTCTATACTTGTATTTTGGGCACTTTTAAGGAACACTACATACCACAATTAAACTCCATTTGGATCTGTTTCTGTCATACACCATTAAAAAAAAAAGTTTATGTTATTCTTTAAATAGCACGGCAATATTAAGAAGGCAAAGTTTTTTTAGTTAATAAATACTGTTTTATTCTGGGGTACATTTGCTGAAGTGCTAATCAAATAAATCACCTGTGAAACAGAGTAATATCCCCAGAAACTGCCAGTTACCATAGATGCTGTAGCCAAAAACCTGAGTAAGCGTTTCCAATTTAAGTGCAGATTCCTTGAGTTGCAGGTCCTGATTTCTTCTGGTAGGTCTAAAGTGTTAGGTCTTACACATATGTA
The DNA here is from genome assembly GCA_013400975.1 of Atrichornis clamosus. Lineage (NCBI taxonomy): Eukaryota > Metazoa > Chordata > Aves > Passeriformes > Menuridae > Atrichornis > Atrichornis clamosus. Next base: position 268,103 of record WBMZ01013102.1, on the reverse strand, counting down.
CACACATGACACCCTTGTGCCGCTAAACCCCAAAAGGTGGTTGTATGCCAGCTATCCTGGACAAATTTGTCACGTTATACTTTATGTCCATTAGAGCTTACACTAAACAACCTCAAGTAGGGGACAGAGTACATTAAATGTCCATGAAAAATAATCAACAGAACAGTCTGACTGAATTATAGCTCAAACAGTCTTTGGAGTCACTGCTGAAAATATTTAAAATATCTGGATTTTATAACAGGCCTATTGTTTTAGGACTACCTCCAGTACTTGAGACTGTAAAGTTACTCAATCAGTTGGAGATATTTCTGAGTCTTATTACCAGGCATGAAATGAAGGTTTCAGTCCTACTCAGAGATACTGGACAGATTTCTAGCAAGTACAGGAAAAGAACACTCTCACCACAGTCTGTTCTGGCCAAGGATTTACCTAACCTGTGGCTGTGTCTGATCTCTGCTTTCAAAAAGAATGTTCTGGATTCTCATTCTGCATCCCAGCCTTCCGCTCAGTCACTCTGTCTTGGCTGTCTCAGTTTGCTTGTCTACAGCTCTGCTACTCCTTTGTGGGTAGCGTGGGGGTATATATGTATATTGCATATATATTTTGAAGCACTTGGATGGTGGGTTTTACAGCATTTGGATGATGAGTGCTAAAAAATACTGAGCAGTATGTGAAGTCAGGTGGTATGGAAATATCAAGAACAGTAAGTGGTAACGATAGTAGTGTCATTGGTGGTGAGGTGATAGCACAGCACAGGCTTAGGGGCCCTGAGCCAGCTCATGATTCTGAGTGCAGTTTTGAGTATGTTTCTGGAGGTAGCACCTCTGCATAGGTGTGGTTACCAGCACAGGATAGGGAACAGCTACATAGGAGCACTCTGAGAGGTATAATGGATGGACAGCACGTGTTCTGCCAAAATATTTGAAAGTCTTATTTATTGCTTCACTCTAATAATCTGAATGTGATTAAGTAATGTTAAGATCCAAATAATCTACTGGTGAAATAAATGATTATGCTTGCTTTCACACTGAAGTAATTCACATTATCTTTGTGGGGAATTGTGACAGGATGCAAAAGAGGTTGCATTATGCAAGCAAAAATAAAGAACAGTAGAATTTATAGCAAATAACTTTGCTAAATCCTGCATTAATGAAAATGCCAAAGAGTTGCTGTAGCTGTTGCATGGTGGTAGGAGTAAGATGAAGATGATAATTGTAGGAATACAGATATATTATTAGAAAGAGCACTGCTCTGCTTACAGCTGTGTCACTTCAAACATAATGGTATATTTTACCCTCTTGTAAGCATAGGGCAATAGCATATAGGTAAATAAGCCTACCTCTCACTCTCCCTTTTCCATTGCTGTTAAATGCTCTACATGCATGCATGAACATAGACTGGAACATAAGGAATTGCATCACTTCCTAGGTAGTGCCCAGGGAATGCTTTACAATTCCTATATGGCTATTCCTTACTTAGTATTAGTACTTTACCTTGCAACCCTCTATTTTATTTTGCACATTACTTGTTTTCACTCCTTTAAAATAGGAACAAAATTAGTGATGAGATGGAGTAAATAAAAGCTGGAAAAGGAAGACCAGACTAAATGTTGTGCTGTATAGAATACTCACATGCAACATTAAGCAAGTAAAATCAAAGAAACAGTCCTTTCTGAACTCACAGGAATATGATGTAAACATAATTAAAAGGAAGATATCAAAACATTTATTGTACTGTAGTGGGTCATATATGTTCTTCATGAAGAGATAAAGGTATAGAATAACACTTTTGAGGTTTTAAAAAGAGATTTTACAAAGGAAATAAAACTCTTATAATGCTAAAACTGTAACATTTTCAGCACTGTTAGTTCGGCCCCTTTATGCATATATCACAATTATGGTTCTTTACTTGAACCTATCTATTTTTATACAGTCTCTGCCTCTTTTGATGATTAATTAGTTATTCAATATTTGACTAGTTATTCAAAGTGTGATCTTTTTTTTTTAGTATACACCACAGATTTCTTCTTCTGTATTTTCACATGCTTACTGCAGCACTTGAATGCTATAAAAAGTTAAATAATTTATCTCCCCAAATTTCTGAGAAGATAGGTGGTATTATCATCCCTGCTTTGTAGATGACAACCTGAGGTATAAAGAAATTATTGATTTAATTGAAAAAGATGTGACTACTGTGCAAAAAATTGAATAGCATCACCTAGTGAAAGGCTGCATCATTATGCATTATATAAAAGTACTAATTGCAATATTTTAGGAAATAGAGTATCTTTATTTGTTTTGATTCATTTACCAAGAAAACAAACATCTCATGTTTAGAACAGTTTCTAACTTTAAAAAAAAAAAAAAAAGGACTTTCATGTCAAGAAGAAGAATTCTGAATTTCAGGTATCAAACATCAACACAGTTAACTACTCTTTATGAGAACCAACCCTGGTCCATGTATGACATGATTAACATCATAACTATGTTTTAACTGCAGAAGAGTGAGGCTCTCTGAACATCAGTTTTTAACCCTAATTGTAGAACATAATGATCAATCTACTCTGCCTGTCTCATTCCTTTCTTCCTCCTTGGTTTTTCCTGGTCATGCCCAACCCACTTCTCCCTTCAGCCCTCCATTTGTAATTATGCAGTATCTTCATAATGATCCTATTCCCCTCCGTAAATGTGTTGCTCAAGCTTCTGCTACTTCCTCTGTTTTTTGGCTATATTTCTGCATATTTTGAGCAAATGCTTACTTCAGTCAGGCCATACCCACCTGGGCCCACACTACGTGCCAACCAAAAGAAGACAATACTTAGAGATCTGGAAGGCCAGGTTCTGTTCTCAGATTGGAGATGGACTGCCCAGAGAAAAGAACTCTGATTACATGTGATGTTAGATTTTTTTCACAGTTTTGTAACTGTGTTAATTTTGAACAAATTTCAATATGTACATCAAATGCACAAGAGGTGCTACATACAGTACTTCAGTAATTTTTTAATATGAGTCAAATTGGGTGGGAGTTTATTTGGTTTGTTGTGGATTTTTTCCATCTACTTGTTTTAAAAACAGCAGCTTTATTTTACTTTTTTTTTTTAATATGCACATGCATCTATGCACGCACAAATAATTAAATATAATTAGCTCGAAGAAAAATACTGAAATGTCAAATTTTGGGTAGAAATTTGGGCAGGGTTCGGGTAAGTTTACTAAATTTTGGCAAAGCTATAACATGCTGAAAAAGTAGTTCTTGTAATGGAAAAGAATCGAACAACTGTAGTTCTGGGAGTAGTACCTGGGACAATGAATTATGTCTTTTAATACATAGAAACTCCAGGAGTAAAATTTTCTGAGACTTCCCAGTCCTCTTTTTTTTGAATGTTTGAGCAGACTTTCTCCTTGCAGAAAATAACACTGGACTTGCAGATATTATGATTAAGGCATGGGCTTGCTCATAACATTGGAAAATTCACTATCTTGTATCACATGTTATCAATCTTTCTATATCCCATGTTCCATGCCAACATTTTCTGATAAGAACCTTTTTTCTTTTGAAATTATAAACACATTTTAATTAATATTTCCTGCACATTAATTTATTTTGCAGCAGATTTTAAAAGACAATATTTTAATTATAATTTTCTATCTTCGTTGCTATTTCTTTAATGACAATTACACATTTTATTTAAAATATTTATCTGTCAAACAAAACAGAATCCTGTCTATTGACTTGATAGACATCTTTTACTGTTGTTAAGGCTTAAACATTCCAGGGATGAAGAAATATTTAAGAAACTTAACAGATTAATATGTTTGCCAAGAAATGTTCACGTTACATTTTTCCGAGAAAATTAGCAGGATACTGGGCATCCAGAAATCATTTGCCCAAGAAAAAAAGATTAAAATAATACTAAATGAAAAATTTTCTTTAGGGCCTATTTTCCACTGAGGTGCTCCTAACTATAAAAGAATTTTCAAAGAAAGTCACTCTTTATTTTTTAATTTAAAACTACTTTTGAAATTAATCCCTACCTCTCTTGATATCTTTCTGACAACCTCCTAATCTCTTCAAACTGTTGGTTAAAAAGTGCACCACTAAATCAGCCTGTCATCAATTTTGTCTCTCACCACAGTGACTCAAAGAATTGCATCAGCTAGATCATTTAAAGAAACCACAACTTTTTAAAAGAACATCTGCTGCTGTAATTTATAATGTATAACATAATCTGACATCCGAATTTGACAGAGTTTGGTAATGTCTTTCAATAATGGGTGGTGAGAGATTCTGTCCCAGGATGCTGCAAACAAAGAGGCAATAAATTATTAAGAGATGCAACTACCAATCTAATAAGAAAAAGAAAAATAATCATCTCTACTTTGAATACTGACAAATATGATGCCATACAGACTCCTTTTTAAACAGCCTGTTTTAATTTTAAGTATGTGCCGGTTTCTCAGGACATAATTTCCTGAGATTAGTGAATATGAATGAAAGTGCTAAGTGCTGACAATTTGAATTCTCACTTCTTTTAACACTCAAGTGCTAAATATTGCCCAAACTTTTGCTAAAATGTTAAGTATCTATCTTTTTTTTCACTGGTAAATTACCATTGATTTGAAGATCTGACAGCTACAGCCATAGTATAGTAGGAAGAACAGTTAGTGTATAGAAGAGGTAAACTCCAAATCATGATGAGAAAAAAAATCCAATTTTCATGAGGAAGGAAACTCAGAGATTTCTGAGAGCGAGAGCAAGAGAGTAAGTTAATGTGGGCTCAGTCTAGGCAGAAGCATCCAAAGAGCGGAAGTAGGGTGGGTAGTGAGCAGTAGTCTGCAGAAACGACAGCATTTCCAGGGACAAATTCTCACTAAAAGTCTGTCATTAAGTCAGTTACTTTTGTGACTAAAATTCATTGAATTGTTTCATATCTACATGCTGGATGTGCGAGTACTATAAGAAGATGAATTTGGGATGGGAAGCCTATAGAAGATCTGCAGAGATAAAGTGGATTAGATAAATACTCAAGTTGCATTTAGAGAAATGCTATTAATACCATCTGGCAATGAAAATATTGGTTGCTATCATGCAATTGCACTGGAACATGGGTATCTTTTCTTCTAGCTTCCTGTAAGTGGTCTGGTATGGAAAGTCACTTTTGATGCACATGAACGATAATCAAAAAGAGGAAAGGGGCTGGTGGAAAGCAGGTTCATATTTTTTAATGGAAAAGTTATCCACTCAGCAACAAAGGTGGTGAAGTTCCCAGTTTGAAAGTACTTTACAATCAGAGGCCTCATCAAGAGAGTCATTTTCAAAAAAGCACCACACTCCCTCATTGCAAATGAATAAAAAGCTGAGAAAACAAGCAGAGAATAAAGCTACTCTCAGCCTGGGGTTGGCTCCGTAGTGCGGCCTAAATCAATCCCCATCCTTTTTTATGCAGAGTGCACTTACATGCTGATGTGATGGCACAGATTTTTACAAGAGGTCCCAGGTTTGGTAACTTAAAAGAGGCTTAAACTGTTCTTAAAATACTTTAAAGGAGAAGGCATGGTGTCTGCAGTAAATACAAATGTATACTGCAATTATAAACCAGCGTTTCTTCCCAGTAGAAATAAAATATTATTTCTGTTTTTCATGTTGTGTTGATTTTCAAGAAATTGCATTCTCTTATAGAATCTCCAGATCATTACTCATTTTTATCTTTACAGCATAAAATAATGTAAAAATAAATGGTGTCTTATCAATGTGAGCTATGCAGCAGATTGTGCAATCTCCATTTTCCAGGACTTTGTACCCTTAGTACACACTGTCAATACTCCAGTACTATGATTACATTAAATTAAAATTATATAAAAATATTTTGTGTGAAACTAGAAAGTTTTGGTTCCTTTCATTTGCCTACTCTCGCATGAGTCTTTTAGGCCTTCCAGCGCTTCACCAAAACACTTTTTTTAAATGACAGTTTAGTGTCTCTTATATTTAAATGTCTCCAAAATTATGCTTCAAGAAAACTACAAAATATTGCGAAGACTGTAACAAATGGAAAAAGTGTCATCACAACTACATGAGTCTACTTTAATTTGCATTTCTGCACATCATTTTAAAAGAAAGTTATCTTTCCAAAATACAAAATAGGTGGCAAATGCCCTAACTAACCATGAAGTAGGTACTACATTGGATACCCTGAATTGTCAATCTGCATCACCTCTTTCTTCATATAATGAGACCTGACAGGTAATCTCATAGGAATAAAAAGCAGTTCTACAAGGTGGGATATGAAACTGAGCTTAGCATGTTACATCAATATCCTGAAATTTTCCATCTAAACAGGATATGGAAAACTTGCTTATCAATTAAGAGATAGGAAATCTATTAAAATATTTTAAAATGTCCTAAAAGATCCATCTTTTAAAATATCCATCTTTTAAATGTGGCAGTACAATATCAAAACATGACACTCCTACATCATGATTTTGATGATGTATAAAACAGATAATGACAAACATCAGCTGCACTGCATGTGTTCCTCATGATGTTCATAAACCTTAGTTTAGGAAAGCACATATTCAAGAACTAGAAGAAACTGTGTAAACTAACAGAGATTAATGTACCATGAAATAGAATAAACTTTGTTTATCTGCTCATGTACTTCTGCTACTAGAACTAAAAGATGCATGTGTTTTTTGAAATAGTTTGCTTTCTATTTGGAACTTACACAAGAATTCCCCTTACCTAGACCAGAAAACATATTCTAAGAAATCATATTCTAAGAGTGAATTTTGGTGCATCAGATTTGTGGCTATTAGTTGCCAGATTAAGTACTCATTATTATATTCATATTATATTCACCATTATCAAGAAAAATAACAACAAAAGAAAACCACAAAAAACCCCTTTACCATAAAATCTAGTTTATTTACCATTTACCTATCTGATTTTGGCAAAGACCAAATCACCAAATTTAAACGCCATATTTGAAACTCTTCCTTTTTTAAGAACTTCATGTTCACTAATGTCATTATGTTTACTGTAAATTTCAATCCTAACTTGTACCTCTATGAATCTGTCTACTCTGTTGAAACATGGTAATTTAAAAAAGAATGAGGAACAGGCAGTGAAGATCTGTTGCTTGAGTGTCATTACCTGTCACTCCCTGCTTCACTTACATGGCCCATTTTGAAGATCATGCTGCCTTTTTATACTTGCTGGATATCCATTCCTTAGACCTCGTTTGCTTGACTGGTTCAAGCTGTCAAGTGCTCAGAGGGTGTGGCAACAATTTTGCAAATTCCCTGAAGCGCTTAACCCCTATTTCATCTTTTATACAGATTACTATTTCTGCTTACCTACAAAAGCTTTCTATTCCAGAAAAGATTTCTTTTTCAGTCACACTATTTAAAATCCAACTATGTCAACTGACTCTAACTTAAGATAACATAATTAGCAGAATCTGATTATTTACTTAATTTTCAATCTGTGTTGTAGCACAGAATATTTATGGTAGCAAAAATAATGTCATATTTGTGTTAATAAAGCAATATTTTATACTTTTACATTCAAAATTGTAACTCTAAAAACATATGATCTATGTACGGGCATAAAAGGATATCTGCTTGAAATTTTCTTGTAGAAACTATTGCTGAAATCCTACAACACATTTCTAAAACGTTTTCAGAAAAATGGCCTATTAAAAAGGCTCAAATATTTTTAAGATAGTACTATGCTATTGTCTGGTCTGGGTGATACTGCAGGACACATAAATGAATTAATGGCATGTGGCTGGAATTTCACCTTCCTCTGAAATGTCATATATGGATTATTGAGGGGTCATATTTATGGATCAGTGACTCAATTGCAATTCTTGAGCAATTGAATTTTGGTAGAAAGGTTCTGACTTTAAATTGTCAAGATTAACAACACATCACTCCTTTACGAAAACAAGGAGTGTATGTCCATCTCTGGCATACACCGAATCCCAGTCAATGTCTCATATGACCTGCTTGTGATACACTCTCCTTGTGATACACCTGTCAAGATTCTCTAGAGTCCTGACATAGGTGCCTACGAAAGACAGATTTACAGATCATGCTCTCATTCTCGACTGACTCTCAAATCATTCCTTTCTGTTTTGTCTCACCTTGTCTCTAGAGGCCAAAATGTTTCTGATACATTATGTTATAATGGCTAATATATTTAATCAGAAGTTAGAGAATATAGATGCTGGGCTCCTATATTTAAACCAGCATCTGGTGACAAAACATTCTTAGGAGGGACATAATGTAGTCCTTACTTCTCCAAGTTAGGGCACTGAACAGCAAAGAGTTTAGAGAGAAAATAAACAAAGAGACGCATTTATTGGCAGACTTCTGATGAATATTTCCTACTAGCATAGTCTGGGTCTGGGTAACCCAGTCTCTACCTGAAAAGGTTGAATATGTTTTCAGGCACAGACTTGGTCCTTTTTCATCATTTTTATATTGGGTTTTGAGAACATTGTTCTTGCATCCTACTGTGTAAAATTTTTGCAGGAGGATTGGTAAACATTGCTTTGGGATAATCCCCAACTTTATTCTGTTCCCTATATAAAAGGAGTGTATCTGCACAAGAACAAAGTTCACCACTGGGTGAGAAATCAATGGATTTCCCCAACTCATCAGTTTGTATTGATTTCTATGAAGTTACATGCGTTTGAGAATGTTTTCAGGGAAAAACATGGGGGTTTTTATATCAATATGAAATCTTAGATTCTGTCTACTGTCTCCAAAGAACAGTTATCTTTTAAGAGAACCTTAATAAATGAGTGGGGCAACATTCACAAAGTGCTATTTGTGCATTCTGCAGCAATCCTCACACTGTCTGTTAAATGAAATTGGCCTTCACTTCTGTTTCTAAATGTGATGAATGGCATCATTCAATAATATACGTTTGTTGAGTTGCAATCTTGTGCAGTGTTAAGTGAGGTTCAGTCTGCATATAAAATATATTCTCTAATAAAAAAAAAAGCAAGACAGAACATGACAGGGAATAACTTTGATGCCACTATATAAGCTATCAAAACTACAGAGTTGACATTAGTCATTGGGAATGTTGTTTCACATTGAGTTTGCTGTGCACAAACTGGTGAGGCAAATTGTACTTTGGGATTTAAATTAAACAAAAATATCTTTACCCATGCTAAATTCTTTTTTTACTCATGAAAATAGGCATTTCAAGGTGTGAGTGGAAAGGCAAATGTTATGTATTTTTATGTGCTAAATAAAAAATTACAGGACACACATGCATAAATGCCTGCATCTGGATGAGGAACCTGTTGTATTTGCATTTTCAGAAGGGATGTGATATTGTAATTTCTAATGTAACAGCAATTTTTGTAGGTTTTTTCTTCCCTAAAAAAAGAAAACTGACAGGTCATACACTAGCCAGCAATTCCACATTGAATCTAATTTTTCAAAAATATTTAAATAAAGTTGTGGTCTTCCTTAATGAGTAATGAGAATCCATCAATACTAATCACAACTGTTTAAAGCACATTCATTGTAAACCACAAAAAATTAAAATATACAATTAATGGCATATTGAGTGGATCAAGTTTTATTTGTGCTAAGCCTACTCTCTCAGGAGCATTTTCTATTAGCATTGCTTTCTACACGTGATAGAAGTTTTAACCTTGGTGTAGCAGATAAGCCATTGATCTGTCAGCAGACTTTTCCCTACCTCCCACAGTATGGTGCTTCAAAAGTTTGTTTGGAAATGAAACCAAATTCTATGTTTCCTCTACAGATGGTTGACCTCTTTCAGTTAGTGGCTGCATTACTCATTTAAACAATTATACAGGTCAGAATGGTGTAATCTAAATTATTTAGTCTCTGAGTGTTTTTCAGACACCACTGACAGTCCGAGAGGATCCAGCTGCTGGTTGTACCTGGATTTGAACTCCACAAGATAACAGAGCTTTGGTTACGAGTTTCAGTCACCATACGTTGTTTCATCTGCACAAACACATACCACAAGCAAACTGCTCCTAAGGGACGGCAACTGTGCAGGTATCCAAACACGCCAATAGAGAGACTAACATTTCCCAGACCAAATGTTCAAAACAGTTTCTACTTTATCTGAATAAAAATACCTGGATGATCCTCCAGCATGCAAATCTTAAAAATACCTTTTCTTGTTTGTCCCCCACAGGGAGCAATTCAAGTCTACCAAACAGTCTAGCAAAATATTATGATAACCTTTTCTATCCTAATTTGTACTGGAGGCTGTGTGTGTGCTAGGATCAACATTAATTACTGTATAACATTTCAGCTGTGTAGTTCATAGAAATGTCAGGGAGTTAGCTAAAGGGGATCTGGGGTCCTGATATCAGCAGGGGGTAAGTGGCCTCAGCCATTGTGCAGCATGTGGATGATGGGAATTTACAAAAATAGAATCCATAACTGAGGTGTTAAAGCTAACTAACCCCAATAAAAAGTTCTTTTTCACCAAGAAAACCATCACATAGATAAAGTGTTCACAAGCAATTACTTGCATTTTCTAATAAAATCTAAGTTAATAAAGTCTGGAATCCAACAGTTAGCAAAACAGACTGTAATAATGATTCTACATAATAATTGATCTACTTTGTTAAAGTTAATATATCAGTTTGAATTAATGCATTTTAAATTCAGATTCCTTTTGCAGCTTGAATCCAAACTAATTACAGGTTTTAAATTGTCACTAGTAGGAGCTCAGCCAAGGCATATTTCCTCTCTTCTTTAGTTGCACCCTGAGAATTCATGAATCAATTTTTTTCTGGGTCATGACTTTGCCCTGCCAGGAGCAGAGAAAACCCTTCAGTGTGAAGAAAATTTAATGGCAGAGATCCCAGTACAGGCAGAATTTGCACGCAAATGGCTAGGAAGTAAATGGCAGGAGAACTTTCCAATTCATGAGAAAGAAACCTTAAAATCATTTGTAGGAGTCCAAACAGCAGTGAATTAAGCAAATAGTTTTAAGCACAGCAGTATCCATGTCTGTCTTGGCAATTTAGGATTGTTGGATGATTTAGGAGAGGGCTGCTTTTGCAAGCCTTTTTTTTAAACAGTAGAGGTCACCTTAGTACAAGTCTCTTCTTAAAAAACAGCCCACAACAACAATAAAAAACCTTTTTCTACCCTGATAAATTATGCACTTTGAAGTACTCACAACTTCCTTCCAATGTTTTATATAAACTTTAAAAAAAAATTATATTGTCATTTTAATTTCATTATATTTAGCTATAGGGGTTATTCAATATGAAAAGAGGATTTTTTTAAAGCACATTTACAGTTTTAATCAGTGATCTACACATACAATTCATTCAAATATCCGAAAATTGGTTTGTGTTTTAAGCTTTGCAATTATATAAAGATCTGTCAGGACTACATATTTTTTTGTCTTTTATATTTACCATCGGAAAAATGTGACAAAGTAATTTGTTTCTTGGGAGGAGATACTCAGACATAAATTGCATCTATCAAAATTCACTCATCTTCATTAAAAAAAAAGCATTCAGAAGCCTGACAAATCAACAAAAGATTTGGTAAATTAGCATAAAATATATCCAGCTTAATACAAATTGACAAAGCTCTTTCTACAGTATTTGTTTTCATGGCATGGCTACCTTTTATCAGCATTGTACCTAACATCACCTTGGAAACTGCTTTGTGGAAAAGCTTTACCAGACACTGAGAATGAAATCAGAAAATTATTTGTTAACTACTTAGTAGATTCTATACATAGTGAAGGAATTTTTATAATAATTTAAGAGCTATCAGAAGTAAATGCTTTGCAAAAGAAAATCTGGCTGTTTAAAGGGATTATACATTTCAAAAGGAATTCTGGAAAACGGCACACAATATCTTGCCATATATGTAAATATATTCTTAAATATTAAAGTAGTATTTTGTTTACACTACCAGTATTACCAGCTTTAAATGATGTAAAGTAACTGTTTTGGCAAACTTCTCCACCAGATAAGGTTATTTAAAGAATACACTTTAAAAATCTTACTTAATATCTCGAGATTATTATCCTTGTACATTATCACTTCAGAAATGAAATGTCTGGGACATTCTTAAATGCTATTTTACTTCTAAATCACTCTATTAAATTTCCTGCTTGAGTGATTTGTGAAGAAAACATTACATATATATTTTTTTCTGATTACCAAACCGCATTAGACACAAAAGTCTACTTGAAACTAGTTTACTGTTTAAAAACAGGTCTAATAACAGGTGAATGTTGAAAAATATGCAAACAAAATGGCAGACATGAATGACTTCATTTAAGGCATAATTGCTTCTCATCAACCCAAGAAATCATGCAGAAACAGTCCCTGTTTCAGGCAGCCAGGGAGAGACTGGAGAAATCACTCAGGCATGGATTCTAAATGGAAGGTCCACTCCTGGGTCTCAGCCAGGGAACTGCTCCACACACAGATCCAAGCCTAGGGACAATAGTCCTTAGAATCACAGTTCATCATAACAGATAATTATACAGCAAGTAAAACAATAAGGTATTTTGGCCTTTCAATATATAGACTAATTGTGGACTAGGGAGTTCTGCCTGGGAGGCATAAAACACACCCCTCTGTGAGTCATTTTATTGTGGTGAGGAGTGGCATGAATTTTGTGGAAAGGGATTTTAGGAACTGGTGAGTTCCATATGTTGTTTTTTGCTGTATGTCTCAGGCACATAGCCAGAGTTTCCACGCACACAGCTAGAAGCTTTTTTTTTTTTTTAAATTCTTCCCACTTGCCCATTTAAATGTTTTAAAGAACATTATATTTTTTTTCCCCCAGCAAAGCCAGTAACTGCAATTATTTTCCTCTTTTAAGCATAATAACATTTCAACTTGGATAAGGTGGAAAGAACTATATTGGTCTTTTCAAAAGGAAAACATGTTAAGATTACATATTTTATATATGGATTTCATATCAATGAATTCATAACATTGGGTTAAAATATTCCCTGAAACTATTGTGTACCATTTGTTTTCTGGATTGTTTGTGGAGACAAAAAAACGAAGAAGGAAATATATGTAGTTCAAGACAGAGCAGCTTTTGAATCTTTTTAAATGTGTCATTCTGTTTTATGTTCAGCCAGTTCTTTTTCTTCTCCTTAAAAAGATGACAAGCAAGCAAACTCTTTTCTAGCAAATAAAAGTGTTAGTTCTTGGATGCCATGCAAAGAGTGCAAACGCATAAGAAAGCTGACCTCCTGCACTAGGAAACAAGTACTCTATCTCTGCAATTTGTGCAGCCCCACTGCCAGCCAATTAACTCGAAGTTGAGTTTTGACTCAAACTCATGACCCTTCAATCCCCACAGTCATGTGTTACATCTGGTATCATTGAATTAGTCCTTCCATTTTGGCTTGCTTTTTTTTTTTTTAACCGTCCACTTTCTTTCTGCCAATTTTTTTCTAAACACTAATGATGATTCAAGAAGCTTTCTACAGTATCTGCATATTTGTTTGTTTTTGAGTAGAGCTCCCTTGGAAAAAATCTGGCATACATTTTTCTTTTCTAAGAATACCATTCAATTCTGCATTTCATGATACCCTTTTTTCCTGTTCTGTACTATAATGGTGACCATTACATCATGTACCCTGAGGGCTGTGCTTAAAAAGAGAAAGGATGGTGAAATTAGCAAAAATAAAAGGAACTCCCTGACTTGAATTCACAAACTGTGCTTGTTTTTGTTAAACAGAACAAAATCTGCGGTGACGGTAGCAAGTTCAATAACGTGTAGCGCATACGTTTTTCTTGCAGCTAGAAAGCACCTTCCTTAAGAAACGCTTTTAAAATATTCTATGTAAACTACTGAAGATACTCATATTAAGTAGTACTCCCCAAGCTGTGAGTACATTTCTTGTTTTATTTTTAGTACTTTTTAATGGAATACAATTTATTGTCTGGAACCTGTTTACCTCCCAATTATTTGTAAAATTCTGTTTTAAAAATTCTAATGAAATGAAAAGAAGCAGTTGATTTATTCACTTTTTTAGAAGCCAGACCTGAAGTATTAGAGAGTTGAAAGTACATTTAGACATTTTTATTCAGTATTGCTTTTCTTAGAATCTCACTTATGCTAGAGAAGTACAGTTAATTGTAGCTGCCGTCGGTAAATATAGATAATTCCAATGGTGAACAAGTAATCAGTCTTTAAAGGCTTAAAACATTCTTTTTTCCTCCTCATGTCTACACTGGATTTTCTCACTCAGCTATTGTATGTGCACTGCTTCTTCCTTATGTCAGTATACCTCCATGTAAGTCTTCTATTTGCCTTTTGAAACTAGTTAAATGTATCATCCCTCACACATATATGCACGTGTGTGTATGTGTGCGTATGTGCGTATGTGTGTGCATGTGTATCCAAAATAAATTGAAAAAAGAATTGTACCCATGTCAACAGAAAAAACTATGCTAGTGTGGTAAATGTAGTCATATTTCAAATGCTTTTTTGCACATAAAATATCTTTGTGGCTACTGTATGCAAGTACGATAACATCAATGTTTCAGACACAGTAAGTTTTTAACCATCAGTGAAAAATAAATGATGCATTATTATTGAATGATGTCGTATTTAAATATAAAAGCAGTTGAGTGCCCTATCAGTTTCCTCTTAATATTTTGCTGGTACGAATGTTTTTCTGACTTCTAAATCACACATTTGCTAAAATGAGCTCTGCTAGATATCAGTTTGAACACAGGCACAATGTGTCTCAGTCAGATTCATAAAACAGATAGCTGAACTAGAGTTTGACTTTTGACATCAACAATCTGACTTCAATATTTCTCCACAAAAAGAGACTTCTGACTCTCGTCGCTGTTTCAGTGTGATGGATAGCTTTTCAGCTGCTGACAGCAGTGAATGTAATAAATGTAATCATCCACACTGGGGGCTGAATATTTCTATTTTTTAAGTTTTCCGTCTTGTGCATTACGAGTGACAAAGTAACACCTGCAGTATTACAGTCCCTCCTTTCCTACACAACTGAAATACAAAAATATTTTTATAAGTTGTCTATGTATTAGTACTTCAGTGCTAAATAAGCTTTTAATTACCTACATTTGGTTTTTTTCTCTAAGAAACACTTGCAGAAACAGAGCTTAATTTTAGATGTGTTTGACTTCTCTGATCATCTGGGTTTTCATTGTCATTGCTTCATAATAATTTAATGTCATATATAATGACATAAAACCAGGGAAAACCACAGAAGCTGCCAATCTGAACTGATCTAAGTGTTCACTAGTATAAGCATAGAAAAGCCTGATTTGTTTGTGCCAACAACATTCAGCATGGTCTGTAACTGGGCTAGTGTTCCTTTGCTATTTAATTTTCAAATAGTCTTTCAGTGTACAGTGTAGCTGCTTAATCAGAGTGTTTTATCTACCACAATTAACAAAATGAGTGAATGTATATATTGGCAATACATAAAAAAAGTATTAAATTTATGTTTACCATTTTGTCAGCTAAACATTTTACCATCCTGTTTTTTCCACTTGCTTCATCTATAAGCAACTATTATTATGTTTGCAACTGAAAGTGTATAGCTGAAACACATGCCTAATTCAAAATTAGTTCTAAACTTTCATTAAAAAGCTTTACAGAGAAATATCTTTTGTTGATGAAAAACTTATTTGGAAGCATATAAAGCCATAGTTTGCATTTTCCCCAGTCTCTGACAGCAGTGACTTATCTTACTTTACATCTAATTAAAAGTTTATGGAGATGCAATGGATTTTTGTGCAAATTAGAATTAATTAGAGTTATTAAGAAGCCATGAAAAGAAGGATTTGAGAAATAGTGAGAAATATTATTTAAACCCTAATGGAATTCAGCGAAACCCACAGGTCTATTACAGGTCCCTGATTTGCCAGGATCACTGCAGGGAATCTAACATTAATAAGCACAGTGGTAATTAAATCATTTGTTACTTTGTCTGTAATGTTGTAATGTTTCACTGATACTCTGTCAGAGCTCTTTGTGCAGATCAGAGCTAATCAAAGGTAATCAATTTTCAGCATTTGAAAAATCTGTAAATGATTATACATTCATCAGATCATTTAGTGGAGTGCAAGGAAAGTGCAATGCAATTAATCTTCCTGCATGAGGAGGAATTACCACCACAGAATTCAACAGTTATAATTAATTTCATTGTCTTGCTGTGAATTTTGATTGCTTTTCTTTGGACTGTATAGTACAAATGATGATTCATTGCAAAGTATTTGCAAAGCAAACACACCAGTGTGCTATGCAAATTAAAGTAGCTGTATAACAGATAGGTTTCAAACTTCCTATTTACTCAGGGTTGTTGAGTACTAATTTGCCAAATAATTGCTTGTTAACTTTATACACTCTTCCTCTGAATATTGAGATTGGTAACCAATATAAATAGAAAGCACATGCTGTTTGATATCTCATGGTAAGTGTTCAAAATACTAGTTAGCACTTAAACTTGTACTCAACTACAAAAAGAAAATGTAATTTACAACATACTTTTAAAAATAATTCATTCTACCTTCTTTAATACTTTATTTCCTTTTTCTTCAGTGTGAAGTTCACTGAAAGACAAAGGAGGAATTGAAGTGGCTTTACCGCAAAGAGTCATATAAGCTTGAAGTAGAATATTTTTTTACCATTATTGATTTAATACTTATTTTCCTTCATTCTCACATTTTTTTGGATATTATCAAATTACGGTAGGCAGTATGGACATTCCTAGAAAGTTGATCTATGCCCCAAACACCAGTGTCAAAACCAAATGATGTACTCAATGTTCCCATACCAAACCAGAGCCTATTTGAAGGAACTGGAGTGCTGAGTAGACACATATGCTGCAGTAGATTCAGCTACAGGTCTGGAATCTAATTTTAGACTTTTGTACAAAACTAGATGCTACAATCAATAAGCATGATTTTCTCATTGTTAGTGAATTACTAACAGAGGAGAGAGGTTCAGATTTGAGAAATGCCAAAATTTCATTCTAAAAGTGCCAATTAATTTCAAAAAATGTTGAACTAAGCGTTGCAGAGAGAAGTAAGGATTTAGGGAGAGTGGTAAGAATGTGTAGCTGCAAGCTATATATTTAATATGCCAGTTGTTTATTAAGTAATTTCAATTTTATTTTAAAAGCTGTAATACATAACGAATATTGGGAATTATCAGCAGATATCTGGTTAGTCATTACTGCAGCATTATATGCTAGGTCCTGCTTAATTTATAATCGGCTGGAAGTTTTCCTTAAAAAAGGTTAAACACTAAAACTCTGCATTATTTCCTCTGTCCAAATGAGGTTTGGTAATAATAATCATGTATGTGGAAAAGTATGTATGTTTATGCATGCATATATGATTTCATAGCATATATATAATATATATTCTTTAAAAGCCAATTCTTCCATTGCTAACTTTATGACAGCATCACAAATAACATGATTTATTTAGATTTAAACACATGATATTAAAAAAAAGAGAGAAATTTCAAAGAGAACATGAGGATGGAATGGCAGTCTGCTTTCAATATTAAATAGTAAAACTTAAACATTGTACAGCTAATTAGTGTAAGATACTAACAGAAGACAGAATGAGAGATGCTCAGATTTGAGAAGTGCCAAAATATGGAGCTGTAAATACTGATTGTCTAAGTGCTTCTGAGAGCCCTGGAAAATTCTTAAAATGAATGTACACAGAAGTTTGAGGCATTTGAACTCATCTCTTCATTTCAACCTACTTGGCCATGACTGAGTCACTAGGTCGAGCCTGACTCAGTGCTTGCTGTCCACAGCTGACATTACAGACATATATATCTAGATATGAAGTAAATATCATTTTGAGAATTTAATGCTGAACAGAAAAAGATTCTGACTACTTCTCATCTGTTCTGATAGCTCTCAACAACTTGTAAGGTGTTTTACAGATGTCATCTTTTCTTATATCAATGAAAACTAAAACAAAGAAAAATGTTGCAATTTAGAGAACAACTGTGCATTGCACGCACCAAAGGAGTCCATGCTGTTACTGTTTTCAGAAATGTCTATTTTTTATGTGTCATCAGTAGTTTCATCGTCTAAAAACCAGTGATGTACACATCTCAAAAGGAAAAACTCTTCTTGATGTATATTTGGTTTATAGTGGATCTATATCTTTTGGTGAAAGCTCCAAAGACTCCAAAGACTCCAAAGAATTGCACTGGAAATCTTAGAAAAATAACCCTTGCCATGTTACAATGAAAGTAATTTCTGGCATTTGAACTGGTTTGGACCACCCTCACAAAAGCATTCAACATAGACCTGTTCATAATAACTGCAGGGAAAACTACTGATAAGAAGATATGTACATGCTTATCGATAAGGATTTTAATTTGTATCTGGACAGGGACTGAGAGGATAAGATGAAAGGGAGATTTGTCAACTTGTGGAGTTTGTTTACCTTAGAGTCACAAAATCTTCCATATTTTACTAAGGATGAGTCAAGAGCAGTCAGCATGATATTGTTCAATCTGGACTGGAGGTCCATGGACCTCGTATTTCTTTATGCCATATTTGTTTCAGGCCAGAATCTTCCTATAAGGAAGGCCTAGAAAAAAGTGAAAAAGATGAAACAGGTAAAATGAGGAAAAAGTAATATAAAATGTAATGTCTCCCAAACCCACACACACATATTCTACATTCTTGTGTATGGGAACAAATGCTCTCATCCTCATCTTCTCAGCAGAGGTATACTTCTTCTTCATTAAAATTCTTCATTTTCTCTGATTGTATGGAAGACTTCACATAGTTCAGATCCACACACAATGAAGAGTCTGAGAATTGTCAATTTAGTATTGCTTGAAGGACATCCCCAAAATGCACACTGACCTCTCACTAGCCCTATTCAGTTCACTTTTCTTTGTCATCATAACCTCTGTAAACATTATGGAAACCTGCAGTCACATCCTCACTCTATGCTCCAAGCAGTTTAGCTTGTCTGAATCCTACTATGTTCACTTTTTGTAAGTAAAGTATCCCATATTTAAGTTCTTTTTTTTTTTATTATTTTGCTTTTTCTTTTACTTCTTTCAATGATGTTTTATTGTCTAAAGTCTAGATTTCTGCCGGGTTTGTGAACTGCACTTGTCAGAGTATTGCCCACAACTCTGAGTTCCTTTGTTGAAGCTGTAGAAATAAAATGAATAGTATAAAAGCTTGATGGCATCTGTGGATAGGAAACTCATTAAAAGCCTCAGCCTTCTATTTTATTTCTAACTACATTGCCCTGTGGGATTTCAAGGTCTTGCAGGATGAAACCAGCAGGACTCATTACTTGTAAAACCATGTTTAGAGTTCTATTGGTGGTGGAATGTTCTGCCAGTCAGGTAAAAAACCTAGGCCTTTATCCTTCCTAGGACAATACCAGGCAGCTCAGAAACTGCTTGGAAAAGTCATGCCTTTGAATGCAACTGCAGGTGTTGCTCCTCAAAGACTGTTGGTACCCTCCTATGCACCCTTCAAAGGAATAATAGAAAATTCACTTTGGGATTCAAATGGAGTCTAAGAAAATTTGAAATAATAGGAACAAACTTTTGAGACTTCCTACATTTTTCCCACGAACCTATGGACCATGACTAATACCCTGAGGGCAAAAAAACATCCTTTTTCCCTCTAACACAGGCATAGAATTCATGGTGTCAGATAAATAAGCTTCATGACCTCACCTTGTTTAAGGCTACCATTCAATTACTAGCAAAGACTAGTCACCACACTGAGAAAGAGTGTGGCATTCTGATTGCTCACATTAATTAGAAATAGTGCAAAATTTATATCATAGAAGAATAGTAAGAAATTATATTAACTCTTTTTACAAGACATAAATTAAAAACATTTAGCAAAAAGTAACTAGTGTTAGTTTGATCAAACTCATGGCTCACCTTTTCTGTGCAATTAGATACAATTATGAGAATATTTTTGAATATATAATAGAAACAAGTAAGGACCTTGCAAGTATGTAATTGATTTAGCCTCCTAAAGTAGTTTCACAGCTGGGCCAAGTAGAATTCCTTTTAGATATTTGCTAAACTGTAATGTCTGAAAATCTCAATCATTTTCTAAAAATGCCTAATGCAGTAATAATTAATAAATTTTGTACACTGGCATATATATATATATTATTATATTATTATATTATTATGTCTTATTCATTAAAAAGTTTAACTCTTGACTTCATATTGAACTCTTGACTGCATATTTAAAAATCCAAGGCTGCAGTTATATAAACCAGTGTGAATTATCTAAAATGCAATGAATTACATATGCAAAATTTAACTGATAGATGATATTTTGTGAACTTTCACAACTGAGCAAACATGTTTTAAATAAAAATTGCTTGAGC
The DNA here is from genome assembly GCA_013400975.1 of Atrichornis clamosus. Lineage (NCBI taxonomy): Eukaryota > Metazoa > Chordata > Aves > Passeriformes > Menuridae > Atrichornis > Atrichornis clamosus. Next base: position 247,705 of record WBMZ01013102.1, on the reverse strand, counting down.
CACAAACTTTATAGGTGATCATGTCACATAAAGATCATATTCATGTAATTTATAAAGCAGCAAGAGCAGATGACCCATCGAAGGGCAGAAGAGAGCTGAACAGCAAAATCTTTCTTGTGTCTAAGAATTAGATTCTGTCGAGAATAAGAGTAATGTCAAATAGCTACGTTACCTACATAGACACTGTAGAGATTTTCTCTTTTTGAACAAGCTTCCCAGCAATAGACTTATTAACACAACATTTAATGAATAAGTGACATTATTTAAACATGTTATATCTCAAGAATTAAAAAGAAATATGGTATTTTTTATTTTTCCTCATCTATTTTCAAGGTGACTATGCCAAAAAACAGTGGTAAAGCATTGTTTCTTTATGTTTTTCTTTTCTTTTTCTGAGTCTATGCCAACTCCAGGAGTTCTCCAGTAGTCACTACACCAGGTATTTTGAATTTCTAAGGTATTCTTTTACTATAAAAAAACTTCCGTAAAAATTCAATCTGTAAACTGCAAACTTGTTCCTTTACGATATAGAATTGCATACTCTTTATACAAATGGGTCTAAACGTGTCACATCCTGCAAAGTTTATTTACTTAGAATATGAAGTTCTTTATTTCGCCTATATTTACATGAGAAATAGGAAAACAAAGCATTATTTCTGGTCGTAAAAGAGGGGACTGAAGACTATTGGATGAAAACAAATGATGGCCCACAAAAAGAAGATACAGTTGAGAGCTTTGTGTTATTTTTTCTGCATTATTGCTCCCACAGGACCAGCTGAAGAGATAACCCCAGCCAACCCCCAACTATTTGCTGCCATCCTCTTGCCAGAGAACACTGCCTTGCCAGATCCACTGGTTAAATTACTTGTGTGATCACTCCCTAATTTATTTCAAAGTGACTTGGTTAGTAAAGCAGGCAAGCAGAAACGATCTATTATTTCAATGGTTTATGCTGGCTCATTTTAATTTTAATAGCCTAGAAAGCAATCTCAACAGCAGCTCAGCCAGGAAAACCAAGTGGATGGCAGCTACTGAAAGCAGTCTGGGGTTGGTAAACTTCAGTTGAAAGAGAAAAGATGCTCACAACATGAAGATTTAAACCAAGGTCAAGCAAAATATTTAGGCACTTAAAATACCTGGATCATCCCACTGCTTTAAATGTGGTTACTAATAAGCTCTTAGTTAAGACAATTATGTTATTTTTGGAAAACATATGTCAGAGGAATGATATTTATTTCATGTAATTTTATATATGAAAATTAAGCATCTTGTTTGCACACATCTTCTCAGCTTTTCCTGTAGTCAACGGAAGAAGAACCACCTCCAGAAGTGTAATTTCCCCAGCTATCTGAGAAAAGAGGTGTGAGCTGCCTGCTGAAGGTGTTCTTCACAGAGGATGGCCATCCTTTACATTGGAATATGCAGTCATCTCCCAGGCTGCTGAAGTCAGGTGAACTGAATTCTATCTTATCTGCAATCTGTACCTCACCAAGTCAGCCTGACAACCCCAGTAATGTTATTTCTGGAAAAACATCCTTAAATGGGACAATCATTTTTACCAATGCCATTATACCCTTACCATCCATTTTGGAAAAAATTTGTAAAGTATCGAGTTTTCATTTGGTAGTAGAAATAAGTATTTCATAAATGTTATATAACTATCTATATATAAATATATATATGTTACTACCATCACTTATTACTTTAACTTCCTTTACCTCTATAGTTTCAGTGGTTTCCAATAAACTTTTAGATTGTAATTAGTTTTACTAATAAATATACACAGTCATGCAAAACCCATGCATTTCTTTGGATTGCCTGCATAGATATATATAAATTAGCTACATAGATTTCTTTATATATTGTGTTGTATGAAAATAGACATTTTGAGAAATATAGAAATGTTGTGAACTGCCTAGAGTACTGTAAAACAAGTTTTACAACCTCAGTTTGAAATCTACTCTTCATGTTTATTTAAAAATAACTTGCCAGAAAAGAGTCTTGCTTTCTACAACATTTGTTCACATTGAGCATACAAAGGTTACAAGGTTCTTTATCATCTCAGAAACTCCTTTCACAATCTTAAATCAACCTAAACTTATATTGTACAATTCTCCTACATGCTTAAGTGCTTGCAGCTCAAATCCAATAAGTTTAAGACCTGCTCTTTGCCAGTTAGTTGTTAAGTACTCCAGTGAAGGTGAATTGAAAGCTTTTCAACAATTAATGGAAAATGTTATAACAACAGATTGTAACTGAACAAGGGTGACTTCATGAAATCATCTCTCTTTTGGCAATGTTCATTTGATTTCAAAAAATCACAGAATCACAGAATGGTTCAGACTGGAAGGGACCACAGTGGGTCATCTGATCCAACCTCCCTGCTCAAACAGGGACATCCTAGAGCACATGGCACAGGATTGAGTCCAGATGGATCTCAAATATCTCCAGTGTGGGAGACACTACAACCCCTCTGGGAACTCTCTTCCAGTGCTCAGTCATTAGCACAGTAAAGAAGTTCTCCCTCATATTCACCTGGAACTTCCTGTGCATTAGTTTCTACTTGTTGTCTCTTGTCCTATTGCTTGGCACCACCGAGAAGAGCCTGGACCCCTCCTCTTGGCACCCTTCCTTGAGATACATCGATAGACATTGATAATGTCCCCTCTCAGCCGTCTCTTCTTGAGGCTGAACAGACCCAGCTCTCTCAGCCTGTTATGTAAGAGAGATGCTCCAGTTTATTAATTATCTTTGTAGGCCTCCATTGGACCCACTCCAGGAGCTTCATGTCTCTCTTGTACTGAGGAGCCCAGAACTGGACACAGCACTCCAGATGTAGCCTCACCAGAGCTAAGTAGAGGGGCAAGATCACTGTCCTCAACCTGCTGGCACTGCTTTTCCTAATGCATGCCAGGACACCACGGGCCTACTTGGTCACAAAGGCACTGCTGGCTCATGGACTACTTGCTGTCCACCAGCACCCCAGGTCCTTCTCTGTAGAGCTGCTTTCCAAGAGCTCAGCCCCTAGCCTGGACTGCTGCCAGAGGTTATTCTTCCCCAAGACCCTGTATTTGCCTTTGTTGAAATTCAGAAGGTTCTCCTCTGCCCATCTCTTCAGCCTGTTGATGTCCTTCTGAAGGGCTCACAGCCACTCCTCCCAGCTTTGTGTCATCAGTGAACTTGCTGAGGACACCTCTGCCCCTTCATCCAAATTACTGATGAATAAGGTAAACAATACTGGACTGGGTACTGAACCTTGATTTGACAGTTTCTAAATTATGTCTTGCACATCCTCCAGATAAGGGGTAAGAGCTGTGCAGAGGTGGATAACTTTGCTGACAGTGGATATTTACTCACTAGTAGTACTATCATATCCATTCACTAGTGGCACTATTGTATCCAGGGTTTCAGGTAGAATGGCACCTCATTGTTCCATCATAAACATTACCAGACTGAAGCAGGGGGATGATAAATGATCACAGGAGTAAAGCTACAAAGCTGAAGTGTTTTAGAGTCTAATTACCAAACTGTATAAATGTGTACAGTCAGAACAAAAGGATGATCATTTATTCTGTGGATGTATTTTAAACAGAAATTGGAAGCAGATGAATGTACATGACAAAAATGAAAACAATAACAAAATAGTGAGAGTGGTGTTGTTCTTACACTTACAATTTGGAATTATTTTTCCTTCTTGACAGGCTTAAGCAAGATTTGAAATTGCATTTTATAAGAACAGCTTTTTTTCTCACTCATCAAATAAATAATTTTAAATTAATTGATGTATCAATGCATGATTTAGGATATAAATCTAAAAGCCTTCTTGTGCTTTAGGAACCTGGAATCTGTGGAAGCTGACATATGGGGGAAAACCATTAGTGAGGAACACAGTTATATTAAAAATTCACAAAATACAGAGTGTTTTAGAACATGAAACATAGATGGAGTTCAGTTACTGAAAATATATTATCTCTGTGGTGCAGTCTTATTCTAAATGGATGCTAATCCATCCTCCAGGCTGCAAGTTTTCTGCAGTCAGCTGCAGATGTGATAGGACTTGCTTTAACATAATCGTTTTGTCTTATCTGTAAGCATCCCTCACTTGGACAACTTGAGAGGCATTAAGGGTGTGTGCAGATGAACGAGTTACCCTCTGAACTTATGTTTCTCAGACTCTGCAAGAATTGCCTGCAACACACTTTTATGCTGCATTGTACCACTCAGAAAGAATACAAATATGGAGCAGATGACAGGAAAATAGTTCACGACACCTTACACTGCTGATAAGGTGTTTTTCATCTTTCCATAACTAAGGTTTCCCGCTATCTCCTTCTTAAGACCAGTTATTCTTACTCTGTTGTGGTTTGTTAGGTGCCAAGTGAAAAGTAAACTCTTTTTTTCTTGCTTGTAGTAAATAAAACATTTCATCAAGCTGATCAACAGGACTTGTTTTTGTCATGCCTCTACATGCAATATTATCCTTGTCAATTAATAAATCCAATGTTGTGTATATGTATATATAGATATATAGAGCAGTTTTTTAAAAACTGATTCAGTGTTTTCCCTATAATGTGCAGTTATTATTATACCTCTGTGCTGAGGTATCCCTGCCCAGATAGTCAAATTAAAATCAGAGTTCTGTTAGAGATTACAGAGAACAAAATGAAAGCATGTTGGAAAGTATTAAATCATGCTGCTTAGTGGATTGATACACACAATTAAGCAATTCAGGTCATAAGTACTCATGACTCTCTTGTTGACAGTAAGCTACCACACAATAATTTATGGAATGTTTTCCATCACCTCCAACCAGCTATAAAAAATTACTTCCATTCTGATGGATGATGGCCTTGATTATCTCCTGTCAAACTACTGCAATATGCCTATGTTTGAAATAAATTTATTTTATTAATATATTAATCTTCAGTACGTGTTTCCCTTAATACCCTGAGATGGTCAGATCTGTCCTCTGGCCCTGCATCTGCTTCTTAGAAGGTGGTGCAGTCATCCACATCAACTCTATTCTCTCACTTATTGGCTAAGTTACTGCTACTTTGTCCTCGTTGGAGTCACACATTTGCTGTGTTTTGACTGACAAGGACAGAACTGACTCAACTCCTTTAACAGAGGAAACAAGTCATGTTTGATACCTCACAGGTAATGCTGTACATTGGTTTGAGAAATAGGGAGGCATAAAACCTCTAGGGTGCAAAGAATATCTGTTTTCAAGTGTGAACAAGCAATTTTTTTTCTCCAGGACTAAAGCTACACAGTTTTATGGTAGATGGAACTGCTACATTATAGGAACAAATTTTTCTTTTTTTATTCCTTGTTTGCTCCAGAAGCAGGGGAAAGCATGGTCTGGAGTAAAATAATAATAAAATTCAAATCTGTGCTAAATTAGTTTACATATATAGCAGCAAATATAGATTGGTTTGACCAGAAATTTTGGCATTTTAGAATGTCCTGAAAAGAAGTATATGCTTTTTTCAGTCATTTTTTTTGAAAGCAGAACTGAACTTTGAGTGTTTCTTCTTCTTGTCACATTCATTAATCATTAAAGTTTCTGACATGTTTTCTTATTATTGTTTAATAGCAATGTCAGTGTTATACCATAATATAGGTGTATACATCTGTTGTTTACTCTGAGATGACTAACTACCATATATAAAAATTCATATTTAAAACAAGTGATAACATACCAATGAAATAATGATTTTTAAAAGCCCTCTGCCTTTGAAGTACATCAATATATTTAAATAAGAAAAGAGATCACATTTCCATATCCTAACACTGACACACAAAGAAATAAACAAAATTGAGTTGGAGAACAGACCTACATAACATACGGCTCAAGGACTTTGTGCAGCCTGCAGAGCATCTCCTCTAGCATGCCAGCTATTTAACAGCAATGTGTACTGTTATAAAAAGCAGGGTGTGCGTCCTGGCTGGGCTTTTAACCAACCCACCAGCTGAAAACAGTCAATGGAATGTGTATCTCCTGGCTAGGCATGTGCGTGAGTGGGTGGGCAGACATTATTTATAGAAAGGGAAAGGCAAGAGACACTGGACAGTCATGGCAAGAAGGTAAACTCCATCACAGCAAGGGAAGTTCATCACTGTAACACAGAATGGACCTTGTCTTAATAGAACAGATTCCAGTTGTTTACATACACGGTTCAGTAATTTCAGCGTTACACCCATTCTTGCCGCCTTAATACAACATCTGGATTGAGTCTAGCAAACTCTTGAGGTGAATGAGCTTGTGTCTGCATGCTACAATTTTAGACCATCAAGGAAAAAGATATTTGATGTTATGGCTAAGTTTAATGCAAAATTTCAGGACACATAAAATTCCCTGCACCCACTACTTGCTAATAATTTTTTCTTGTCATCTTTGGAATGATATTTTAGTGAATTATTCTTTTTTTTAATAGTTGTGGTATTCTAGAAAAAAAATTAAACTTTTTGGAATCATGGGAGTACTTCAAAAAGATTAACTGTATGAGCAAATATGCTTTTCCCAAATGTTGCTATCTCAAGGTGCGAAGGAATTAGATTTCCATCTCAAAGGCTGTTACCTTGACATAACAGATTACTGCTGCCAAAAGTAAAAAAGCAGTATTTTCCTATCCTCTCATACTTCTCTCCCTTTTTCTGTCTCTTTTGGTGGTCGTGAGCAGCTAAATACCATGTCTCACAGAAATTGAACCTGAGAACATGAACATACCTCTGAAGGGGACTCCTTGGGAGTGCTCCTGAAAGCGTTCTCTGATGGAAATCTCAGATAGCAGCATTCTCACAGGGAAGTTTCTCTTTCCATGGCCCTGAATGCCACATTTTCAGGTAGGACATAAAATCAACTGGGCAAGTGAAAGGGAGCAATGCACCTCACGTATCCTTAGTGTAAGCAGATGACATATACTTTCTTCCTTCCATTTCAGCATTTTTGTATTCTATAAATATTAGCAACCATGTTGTCTGCTTCGTCTGTCATGAGTAAATGCTTGAATTTGCACTTGAACACAACAGGTTAATTGTGAATTACTCTATACATGTGAAAATGGCAAATGCTTAAACTGGGAGCTTGGACTACATCAATTTCTCAGCCCTCTTTTTTCACCTGCACAGGCCAGGTAAACCTCTAGCCCCAGTGAGGCCGGGAGTGACAGAATTTGCCACAAGAACATGAGCTTTCTTGTCTGCAGTGAGATACTGGGAAGAACACTTATGTCTTGAACGCCATGAGAAACACATCATAGTGTTAAGTTAGAGTATGTTCATGATGAAAAAATCACGTCACTAGCGAAAACAGATTGAATAATCCAAACTGTATTTAGATTAAGTCAGAGGTTTGTTACTATGTCAACAAAATGAGCGATCCCTCAGGGATGGGCAGAACACAGAACTGCTTAAATGAATCAAGAGACTCCAACTATAACTGTTATATATTCTGCATACGACAGAAAAATCATAAATAAAAATCCAAATTAGTTATTTTCATTCTTCAGCACTGAAACAAACAGCCTATAGTGACTGAACTATGTGTTTGTCTGCCAATGTGACTTCACGTGAGGTTTTTTTAATTTGCTTTCTTGTCCTTGATTGTTCTCTAGGTAGTGCTGTACTAACTCACTGTTATCTTGACTGATAATGAAAGAACCAGAAAATAAAACCACTTTTCAGTTCCTTCTTCTTCTCTTATATTGCATTGTAATCCCACTTTGCAGCACTTTTTAAAATAAAGTATATCACAAGAATAAAATACAATTACAGATACATTCATATATCCTAAAAGCTTCCTGTACAACACAGCACTGATATTCTATTTGCATTTTAAATTGTTTGAAAATATCTCTACAGTTACCTTGTAAAACTTCATACCATATGTGTTATTAGTCTAACTCTCTTCCCTCATTCGAACTAAGACAAGTAGATAGTGTGAGATACTAGACTGGTGAAAATACCTTCCATGATTTTGAGCTGAGTGTTTTTTATAAGCTCTTTCTCCAAGCAAAATTTGTGCTGATTTACCCCTAAGAATTTAAAAATTATACATCTGATTCAGAAAACACTATAATGTTCAAATGTGCACGGGAGGTTTGCCTTTTTATCTTATTTGCATATATCTCATAAGTATGCCTAAAAAATATTACTTCTTTACAATCATCTTGTTACTTATGTGTAAAGGGTGCAGACTCTAAAAGGACATGTTTCTCCAGTATAACAGGATGTATTTGTTTATTTCTGAACAGTGTTTGTGCCACTGCAGTTAAATTTGCAGCCCACATTTTGAGGATATACTACTCAATTTGAAGTTATAATGTTGATTTTCTTATCCATGTTTTTCCCCTTGAAGCAAGATGAAAAACGTTCCAGCAAAAGCATAAGAAAGCTATTTTAAGATCTTTGAAGAAAAATTAATATGTTGCGATGATGATATTTCATCTTAATCTGGCATCGCCCAGACTTGTCTCTTTCAAGGAAGGGAGGACATCTGGAAATGAGTGAAAGCCACAATAAAATAAGATTTTTTTACTGAAACTGAAATATGATGGCATAGTTGTTTCTTGACAGTTATATATTCAATGAGTAGGAATAAGTAGTATGATAAAGGTGCATGATTTATTGTTATATGCAATTACATGAACTGCATAATATTGAAAATTTACAGGGAACTGAACTGATATTTTAGAAATAAAAATACAAAATATATATGGATATTCATAGCCTAAAAGAAAAAAATAAAAAACCTCCAAGTAACTAGAGAGAAATTCAGTGAACAGGGATAACACTGTGAATTAATATGTTTTCTTTGGTGTGATTCTGTTTCTCATATGTAATGCCTGGAATAAATGAAAGGATGAAACAATTTTCGTTTGATATTTGAGTTTCATGATCTCTACCCCTCAATGCAAAACATGAGTCTGACCTAATTTCCACTAATTTAGGCAATGCAATTAGTATAAATTAATAAACATATACACATATATAAAATCTCATGTGAAACACATTTATAATTCGGGACACCCATATCCAGAAAAGGTAAATTCAGAGTGAAAAGGAGCAAGGAGATGCTAGTTGGATGAACAGATAATTGGTGAACTCATTTTTTTGTAAAGAGTGTTGAAAGATATTGCTGGTTTGTCTAACCAAGCAAAACAAAAGTTAGAAGGATAATTCTTATCTATAAATTCTTCAGCCAGCTATCAGGAGAAAGGATGAACTATCTAAGCAATGTTGACAAAAGGGCAATCACATATAAACTAGCCCTGAGTAAATTTGGGCTAGAAATGAATAGTATTTCTAAACCTTACTGTGTTGGGTTTGCGTGGCCAGGTTTTTGTGGCAGGAGGGCTACAGGGGTGGCTTCCATGAGAAGCTGCCAGAAGTTTCCCTCATGTCCTGCAGAGCCAATGCCAGGTGGCTCCAGGATGAACCCACTGCTGGCCAAGGCTGGGCCAATTAGAAATTCACGGTAATGCCTCTGTGATAACAGATTTAAGAAGGAAAATAGAAGTTATCGCACAGAGGTAATTGCAGCCAGAGACGAGTGGAGTGAGAAAGAGGAGCAACTCTGCAAACACCAAGGTCAGTGGAGAAGGTCAAGGGGCAGAAGGTACTCCAGGCACCAAAGACACGATTCCCCTGCAGCCCATGGTGAAGCAGGATGTATCCTTGCAGCCCATGGAGGTCCATGGGGATGCAGTGATCCACCTGCAGCACATGGAGGAGATGCACATGGGAGCAGGTGGATGCGTGAGAGCAGGCTGTGAACCTGTGGGAAACCTGAGCAGGAGCAAGGTCCTGGCTGACTCATGGAGAGAGGAGCCCATGCTGGAACAGGTCTCCTGGTAGGACTTGTGACCCTGTGGGGGACCCATGCTGAATCAGGCTGAGCCTGAAGGACTGCATCCCATGGAAAAGTGACCTTCATTGCAGCAGTTCATGGAGAACCATCACCCATGCAATGGACTTACTCTGGTGAAGTTCCTGGAGTACTGTCACCCATGGGAGGAACCCCACACTGAAACAGGGCAAGGACTGCTTTCCCTGAGCAGTGTGTCATGAACTGATGGCAACCCCCATTCCCCGTTTCCCTGCACCACTAGTGGGGAGGAGGTAGAGCATGAGAAAGAGGGAGGGGTGGGAGAGAGATATTTTTAAAATTTATTTTGCTTCTCATCATCTCGTTCTGATTTTGTTATTAGTAAAATTAAATTAGTATCCCCGAGTTGAGTTTGTTTTTCCTGTGATGGTACCCAGTGAGTGATCTGTCCCAGACATTATCTCCAAGCAAAAACCTCTGTTTTATTTTCCCTTCCCAGTTCAGCTGAGAAGGGGAGTGATAGAGTGGCTTTGGTGGATGCCCGGCATTCAGCCAAGCTCAACTCACTACACTTACTAAATTGATGTTCTGGACGTCCCAGAATGTCATGACCAAATAACATGAAAAATAAGAATTAATAATTTAAAATATCATCTTAAATGCTTCTGGTGTAAATTTCATGCACCTGTCTTTTCTACAATGATTGAAGCCGTCTTTTCAGGAGCAGTTTTATTTAACATGGCTCTCAATGACCTGTCCGGAGTTTTGAATGTCAGATTGAAACATCCCTCTGCAGCTTTTACAATCTTTCCTTATTCCAAATTTTTAAAATCCTTTCCTTTATTTTCCAAAATCAGGTTCCTATTTTCCTTAAATGCCAACTGTTAGAATATAACACTTTTTTGGCAACAATACAAATAAGAGCTGTTGTCTGCATAAAATAATAACTAATAATAAATTAGAACCAGATACAATATTCTGCTACTTAATATCGGAAAAGTGACATCCCAATCAAGATAAACAATGGAGTTACATTTCAAGCTGCATTTACTCATATATGATAGCAGTCATCTATACCTGTTGCCTAAGAACTAGCTATTGCAAAAGCATATTCTAAGAACACTTCACCCACCCCACCCCTCTCTGTGAGGTCTCCTCCTTAAAAAAGTTGTAAATTCTTCAGAAAAAGATTTTGTCGGAGTCTCCATCTCACTTTTGTACTGCAAAAAGCACTGGAAAGAAAGGAAGCTTTGGCTTGAGTGACACCATCTAAAATCTATGTCAATAAAGAGAACTGGTGTTAGGAGTGTACTGCCATGGCTTCCCTTGAGGCTTAAGGGACGGAGGGAGTAGAACCTCCGGGACAGATCATGTACCATATGGCTACAAAACTTTGCTGAATATTTTCTCAGTGTTGTTGTTGAAACACTTTGCAAATTATCTGGTCTTGACATGCCTGTCTCATCGACTGTTGATCCTTGGCTTACAGAGGTAAATGAAACCATGCAGATGTTAACTGGCCCAGTTTCTCATTATACTTCTGAACACCCTGTTTTACTCAGACAGTTAATACCATCCCTAATTCATTTTCATCTGTGCTAACTTTTAAAAGTAAACTATATATGATTCGTTATTGCTATACATATCTTTTATCATTCAACATTTAACAGTAACTTCTTGCCTTTAATCTTAATTGTATTATCTTGATAATATCTCTAGCACATTCAAAATTAAAACTCAAGCTGCATCTCTGGCATTTGCATTATTAATTTTACCTCTCCATCCTTAACTGTATGCTATGCCGCTAGAAGCCCATTAACAACTTCTTGCTTCGTATCAATCAAGCATAAGTCAGGAACATGGTCACTGAAGCAGAATGTTCAATCCAGTCAGATAGAGAGAAAATATATTTTCACCCTAATCAAATTTTTAAAGTGAAAATCATGCAATTTTCAGAAAGAGAATCAAACCCCAGATATTTGTCTCTGATCAGGAAGCTAATAATTAAATTATTTTGGGTTGAAATTATTTCACATGTTGCAACTATTTGCTCAAACTGGTTTTTGTATTAGTCTAATTTTACTACTAACGTGTGGTCTTATGGAAAATATTTTACGTTCATATCTTTCAGATTGGCCAAGTGCCTCAAAAGTTTCATGGTCCAGTGTAGGTAAATGCTCAAATACAAGACTCTGACTGTATCTCAGGGAAGAGATACTGTTATACAGAAAATAAAAATCTTTTATTACCCAAGAAAATTCAGGTGGAATATTTCTGATTATCAAAGGCTGAAATGGGAATGTATAAATAATCCATTCAATATAAAATTTCAAAATGAAACTTACTGAAATGTTCATATTCTATCTTTTTATTCTAATACTGAATTTCTTACATTTCCATTACTATAGGAATTCAAGGGCATGTTCTACAATCCACATATCTGTGAATGTGGGATTTGGGGTATATATTTCTAAATGTTAGGCATTTTATGTCTACTCCTGGTCAGACCTCTTCATATTTTGATGCTTTCTCACAGACTTCTATCAGAATTTTAATAATCCTTTGCTGCTTTGGCTAGTGTATTATTATGTTCAGATATATGCAAGGCTTCGACCTAGCTCTACTTCCTCTCTGTATATTCTACTCATAGATCTATCTACCTTCATGCTCTAATCGCCTTGCAAATTCTCCTCATAAGTGCCTCATAAGTCTCCTCAATACCAGTCAAAGTTAATTCTTCTCCTATGTCTTCATTTCATTTCCACTGTCATCTCTGTCAGAGAGTAGATCCATGAACAGGAGCACCAGATTAATGTTACAAATCAAATGCAAAAGATTCTGACACTTCCCTATGGGAGACTTGCGAATGAAGCAATGGATCTCAGTATTTGGAAGATTTTCTTTAATAATCTACATTGTTTGTTGTTTTATTTGATAGCCATTAATTAAATAATCTGTTTGACCTCCATATAAAGTATTTCTGTCCCTGAATAACTATAATCATTTACTAACTCCGTGATATTTCTTTTAGTTCAAGTGGTGAATTCTTTGTTGCCAAAAAGGCAATCAATGTTATGGAAGGTGGTGAAAAGTGAAGAAGAGGGTTGTTCCCTACTGAAAAAGACAAGTTATTTTAAATTGCTAGGAAAATATAATTATAGATAATTACCACAGATTACATTTTCTACATACATGCACTAATTAAATCACCTATTAGATGAACATATTTTTTTATAGATTTTTTACTTTCTATTGGGCATTACATATGATAAATCAAATACAAAATAAATGTAAAATGACAGCATCTATCAAAATTACCCTTAGAATAATTTAATTCTTGATAAATATGATAAGAATATTCCCAGAGTATTAAGAAAGAAAAGTAATAGTCTTTATCTACCTCCAGTCAGCCGTGAAGATAACCTCATAAACACAGAAGTTTTAGTTCCAAACATATTTTATTTTTCATTACTAAGACCTTGTGGCTGATAGAAAACTGTTCATATCATTCCCATGCTAGGCTAGGTCAGGTCTTAATAATTGTACAAAACATGTACGAAAGGGTAAAAAATAGAGAAGAAAATACAGTTTTTGCCTATCCTAGATGGAATCACTGTTATTTATTTAAAATATATAAAGGCCACAGAAACTGAATTTATGGTGTTTTTCACAGCAAATGAAATTAGCAAACCCACAGGGAACACAGCATTTTACTTTTTACAGAATTTCATGGTTTGTACCCAGGGGTGGAGGAAAGATAATGCCTCATATGCTCCCTTCTCAGATTTTACTAAGTTCACTGGCATGTAATGACTAAGCTGAAGCTTTCTAAGCTACCAGAAGCCTCTTGAGATAAACATTTTCCTTACATATCAACATCCCATCACAGGTGCACATTTTTAGTTATCTCCTTTGACTTCCTTGGTGATCAGCTTGCTGTTATAATACAATGGTACTTCTGTAGGCAACTTTGGAAAGAAAAATAATTCTATCCATCTATTAACACTTTCTTCTTAAAATAGCATTTCTTAATACAAAAAGAACCACTCTCCTCGCCTCGCCTCGCCTCTCCTCGCCTCCCCTCGCCTCCCCTCCCTTTCTCTTCTTTCTCTTCTTCTTTTCTCCTCTTCTTTCTCTTCTCCTCATCTTTCTCTTCTCTTCTTTCTCTTCTCTTCCTTCATGACCCTTCAAAACTTCCCTTATATTACAGATTGTTTTGATTGAATCTGCAAAATCATGAGAGTGGCTCTGGTACTTTGTACCTTAAGCTCCTTTCTACATGCTTATTGCAATAGTGTTTTTCAGGCTCGAGTAGGTTTTGGATTAAGTCCCTAATTTCTCACTTCCGAAAGTAACTAATGATTTCTCCTATCTGGCTAATGACAATTAGCACTATCACCATGTGAGATATCGTATCCTTATTGTCCTGTTTCTGCCAAAAATTTTATCATAATAAATGCAATAGAATAATAGGCTTCTTTTTATGTTGGCGTACCTAACAGCTGTCTATTTTGATAATGGAATTGATTCTTCAAAGCCTTCAACTTTTTCACAAACAACAATCTAGTTTTAATTAAAAAGGTTGCAGAGAAACTTGCTATAATAATAACCAAGAGTCCTGCTAAATCCCACATTTTGAATTTTTTTATCATTAATTCCCTGGAGTTCCTAGGTCTAGATTTTGAGTTATTTTGGAGGTACACACAGTGTGGCTTAGTAAAATCAGGAACATGCATATACATCACCTGGAGGTAGAGACTGAAACTTTTGCAGTTAAATTGCAAATATGCTTAATCTGCCATTTCTCCCAAGAAATTGTTTCCTGTTTGCATAATAGTGAGTCCCAACACTTGGATCCAAACACCAGTCTGTAGGGCAGTATAAATTCTAGTGCTCAAAAAAGAGTATTCAACCACTTACCTCTGGGGTAGAAGGGATAAGGACAGACAATCCTGTGTCAGCTTGTACCAGCAACTCTTTTCATTTGTTCTAACACCTGTAATTTAGCTGGATTAGATTTTGGCAGCTCTGTTTCCTCCCTTACTGAGCACTAGATAAAAGGAGAAATGGCCTCCACTTAGTGGTGCCTCCGGCACAAGTCTAACACGGAGACCACACAATCACTTTCCTTGCTGAAAGGGATGAGGCAAAAGGATGGCAGAGAAGGTATCCTGCATCAGTGGTGTGGAAGCCAAGAAAAAAGCATTACAGCAAACAGCAACTTTACCTAATTGTGGATTAACACTGGTAGTCACTGCTGGTAATAGCATCCCTAAAGTCTCCCACTCCATAAGTTCTGTCAGTCCTAATAACATCAGTCATTTCTTTCTCCGGAGCATTTCAAGCCCAGTATCACCCATGTCACCTTGTATTTCAACTCAACACATTCTTATTTCATCCCCAACATAGACTAAAATCTCAGTATGACTTTGAGCTTTATTTTACACACAGCTATGAAAGTGTGTCAACCCAGTCCCAGAATACCATTATTCAATATCATCACAATTTGTTTCTCCAGATTCCTTCCATAAGGACTACACAGGGGAAAAAAACCCCTCTCACTAGCAGGCATAATTAATTTTGTGTTTGTTTTTAAAATAATCAGCTAATTAGTGGTGTGACACAGTTCATTTGTGACTTTAAAAATATTTATGATTCTTTATGATTTGATTCTATGCTTTGGAGGAAAATAACTTCACAGTATTTAGAGTGTAGAGCATTGCCAATTTTCTTAAAAATATTTGGACTGCTGGACTAAACCTGCCTTAATAGCTGGCAGTACATGATCCAGATCAGTCTTATGCATAGGAAGAGTCAGAGAATAGAGTTATCCTAGTGGCATATTGTTCTTCCAGATATGCTTGGTAAGTTTGAAAAACATTATAATGTGTCTTTTGGGATATTTCTCTTTCCTTGCAGCAAGTAGAAACCAAATCTGGGTTATGAAAATGAAACACTTCAGATAAAGTCATCAAAGTGCAAGTATTTTAGAATTATTTCTAATATTAGATAATATTTACCACCAAAATAATCCTCTTATGTCTCCTATATACCCAAATCATAGATACATTAAAGAATACATTAAAAAATAGATATCCTTCAACAGTTTCCTTCTACAGACATAAGTACTTAATCTAGCATGGATGGTGACATATAGCAACTCTAATTTATGTCTTGTGAAGCTACTCCTCAATAAGATGAATACCACTTTCAAATAAAATAAAAAAACCAAAACCAAAACAAAAAAACCCTACTGTCATTATAATACCTGCAGAGTGATACCACTAACAGACCTGGCTGTTTGTTTCTAAGGAAGAACAGCTGTGCAACAGACTGTCTGAACAGTTCCTATTACAGAATGCAACATGGATCACTGACACAAAGGAAGCACTACACCAGCTGGCTTTCTGTCTTAGAGCATTTCTATTCCTAGATGATTTACCTGTTCTCAGCCCTGTCACCTCAACACTTCTACTACCCAATTAAAAAATGATGTTTCTGGATTCTCTCTGCTGTAAATTAGATATGTTTTTGTTCAGATCAAATGGGTTACTTTTTTTTTTAAAATTTTGAAATACATGACTTATTTTTAAACTTATAAAAGCTGCTTGATTATTTATTTGTGGTCTATTTTGTTCTCTTGTAGAGTTTAGATATGAAAAATTCTTTTCAAATGTATTCATATGCAGTGATCTACATTTCCTAATCATAATCATGTCAGCAAAAGTGGAGCTGCTCTTAGGATAACATTTTAGTCTAGAAAATGATTTCCCTTTAAAATGGATTCAATGGACATGATATAAAAAGAAGATGCAAAATTACACACAACAGTTTGCATAATCAAAACAGATATGTTTTATATTCAGGCAAGATTTCTTTTTGCTACATTAAATGGAAGAAAATAGACCTTTTGGAATTCTGCAAATGTGCTATGGCTGTAAATGCAGTAGCAGTGGAATTCCAGTAGGATTAAGAAGAGGATGTACAGAACTTAAAAAAAGAAATCAGCCAAGATAAAGAGGAACAATATGAAAGGATAAAAGGGTTTTTTTTAAACTAACAATAGTCCATTTATTTCAAATAGGAAATATATTTTCTACTTTGTAACTAAAGTTAAATTTATGAAAGCTTGAAACATGGAGGTGTATCCTTTTGTGTAGGAAATTTACTGGTCCTCTTTTAAATAAATGTGAGTTCAAATGACATGTAACAAGTGTAGAACTTCATTCAGTAAATAATACCCAAGGTATATTCGTATCTAAATTCAGAACAAAACTTGCACATGTTATGGAATAGTGTTTGAAGGGCTCTGCAGGTGTCTCCTAGAGACACTGTTGCTCAGGAGCAGACAGACTTCAAATTAGCATTTCTCTACCCTAATGAACAATAATCTTGATTCAAGACATGTAAATAACATCACAAATGCCTACAGAAAGGACTGGGTTTTTTTCAAGGATAAAATAAGGATATGTTTGTGACAATGATGTGATGGTTATTGAATGAAAAATAAAGCACTAAATATTTAATGGGTAGAAATAATCTTTGTTAAAACTAGCCATAACATTTTTTCTGTCCCATAAAGTTTTACAGGATTTCAGTTATTTTTCTTGTTGTGACATAGGAACAAATCAGAACTTCCCTAGAAGGAAAAAAGGGAATAGCTGATAAGCTTCATGTCAGGCAATCCAATTGTTATACAGAGGACCAGGTTTGAGTTCCTTATCTACTAATCTTCCAATGCTTGGCCACGCTATTGAAATTTTACAAGTCTCGTAAGAAAAAATGTCCTAGGATTCCACTCAATATGGTAAATAATGGAGGAGTAAATTATGGCAGGGAAAGAAGCAAATGGGTGCTAAACCTTAGCAACCAAACATTGACCTTGTGACTCTGGACTCCTGAGAAACGAGTGGTCCTGACTGCCATGCATATTTTATGTCTTCTTTTCAGTATTACAGTCAAAAACCAATTTCACTTGGATAAAGATGACACTGACTTTTACTTCTCAGCAAAAGTAACCGGGACAACAGAGGAAATTTTGATTTAATGGAAACTTCTCCTCCTAAGTGACATCTTTGTATAGGTGGAAATTATTTCTGCCAGTGCACTTGTAAGTCAATTTTCTAGCATTGATTTAATAATGAGAAGTAGCACACTGTCTAGAAGTAAATGTTTAATATATATCTATCATCTATGCACAAATGCCTTCAGTCATGAGTCATAGGAAGAGTCATCATTAGAGGATAATCACAAAGGCTCTAAGAAAGGCTGTGTTAACACATACTCCTTACCACAGGTGAAAAGAGCTGTTACTCAGACCTGAAGGGGATCAAATATTTTAAAAGCATTCAGGTTTTATTTATAAAACCACCAAGAAAAACCAGCTTATTTCTGTTATTCACTAATTGCTGAAAGATACAACCTTATTTTTATTTCTTCCAAATGCCGCTGATTAAGCATTTACGCAAGGTATCTGACCTCCATAGCAATGATTACTGTCTGCTTCACAGTGTTTACTGCATCTAAATTCATAGTGTTCTTGTGAGATAAAAAAGTGCGATTGTTCATAAAAATGAAGAGCTAGTAGATTTTGAGATGAATGACAAAAATTCTAAAAATTATTTAGATGGCTTGGATCCTACTGATTTCAAGGAGCTGAAATTTATCTTTTGAGGGTATGTGTCAGGAGTGATGGGCAGGATTCATCTCACTTAACTTTAAACTGTCTAAGCAATTTGTCAGCTCTCCCTCTACAGAAATGCAGGGCTACAAATCTCTAGAGTACAATTCATTCTTTCCCCATGCAGGATCTAAGCCAGATGAATGAATTATTCTTTGGAATAATTTTATTCTTGACTGATTACAGAAAAAAAAACCTAAATGGCTGGCATAAAATGCACATTGAATATAGTCAAAGGGGAGTGTAAAGCAACCTACCTGGTGGATACCAGAGAAGTTTTAGGACACATTAATGTCCACATCAAATTAACAGGAGGGATCTTCAGCTGTTGTAACTTCCATGGTAAAAAGTCATACTGACAGGGAGACTACTGAGCCACAGAAATGGGATGTACTTCTCCTCCCACCAGAAGTCCAAATAGCAGAAATTGTCATAATAAGCCTCAGAGGACTTGTAATATTTATGATTGTATAGGTCTTCCCTTGTGAGTCTAGCCACCCTGTGACTCAAAGCTCTAGAGTTAAGCTGTCCAAACTGTGTTGAAGCAGCCTATATTCCTCCTTGTTTGCAGTGGGAGTTAATTTCTTAGATATGAATATTTCAAATAATTGAAACCTTTTAATACTCATGTTATTTTAAAATCTTTCCCTCAAGGTTTTTACCCCTGGACAACCATTAGCAGACATACATAAAATAAGTACTTTTTTTTTCAGTCCTATTTTAATGGTAAAAAGATATTTTTACAGTAGATGATGACTGCTGTAATTTCTTGTAGTCTCAATATAGACTTTTATTGGGAAAAATATGTCTTACCCTTACTTGCCTCTAGCATACAATCATAACTGGATCGGAAAATCAGACACATAGTGCAACAATTCAGTGAGTAAATTGAGGATTTCGGTATCCATGGCCTCATATAGGCCTCACGTAGCTGATGGTCTGGTACTTTAAAGAAACTTGAAAAAATAAAGGAATGTTATTGGCAATGACAACTACTGCTTACTAAAGGGCATGTGTAGATTCATAAAGCGGAAGGGTTTTCTTTCTAACAACAACAAAAAGAGATCTATATTTCATTACAGTTGCACACTATGGTGTGACTGATTGGTTGTTGCAGAGCTAATAAAAAGATGACTACTTGCAGCTGATAGCATATCCTATTTCCATCTAATTTGATGGTTTTCTGCTGGGTTGATGGAACCTCTAATCACAAAACATTGAAGACTCAACTATTTCAAAGCCTGGTTGCAATTTCTACTGTTTTCTGACTACTTAGTCTTATTTCTTAGAAATCTAACCTCTTTCTATTTGTTGTGTAGATAGTCATTAAAGTGTACACTAACATTATCATATATAAAATTCACTCTCTCTAACTAAACATACGAGAATAAATAATATCTTTTTATGCCAAAGATAATTATAATTTTTCATTCTTGTTATTGGTGCCTAATTACTCTAAGTAATGCATTATTCATAAACAAATAAGACAGTCTCTACCTTAAAGGACTTCCAAATACTGGCTAAAGGTAAAAAATCAAATAAACCAAGGGCAGTTGTTGTGCAAGAGTAGAATTGTCACAGACCATTTCCATGAAGTATTTGTACATTAAAACTTTATTTATTTTTAAAACTTTTTTTAATACAGAACCTGGGACTAGTTTCTGCAAATCCATGGTAGTCACAACTTTAAAAGCCAATGTGTTAAACTAACAATTACTTGGAAATTCTGTGGCCCCAAAGTATCTGAAGGCTAAATGTAGCCAGATATTTCTCATTTAATTGAACAAATATAACAGATATCAGAAGACCCCAATGGCTTCCTACATAGGTGCTGTCAGATGGCACTGAGGACCTAAGATCAAAGCCTAATCAATACTATTTTAATTATTCCTTTTATGACAATCAAAATATGGACATGAAACTTAATGCATAAATATTTCTAGATAATTTTTTTCTTCTGGACATAAACCCAGGCTGGAAAACTTTCCATCAAGCCATAGGAATCATTAGAGCTACACACAGTCTCAAAGTGCCAAGGCCGAGCAAGTGCTAGTGTTCCTCAGCTGGTCTCATATTAGTTGGGTGCTTTTTCACTTTCTCAG
Organism: Atrichornis clamosus; assembly: GCA_013400975.1. Lineage (NCBI taxonomy): Eukaryota > Metazoa > Chordata > Aves > Passeriformes > Menuridae > Atrichornis > Atrichornis clamosus. Next base: position 227,094 of record WBMZ01013102.1, on the reverse strand, counting down.
CTTAAGCTATCACTGACAAAGTTATCTTTGTGACTCCGTTAAGATCAAGCACAGATCTTCTTTTCAGTTACACTAATATAGATAGCAGAATATTAATTCTTATAATATACTTCTGTAGTCAACAAATACCAGGTTCAGAAAGCTTAGTTTGAATGTGCTCTTTTAAATCTTTCTTTAAAAACTAGTCACACATTTGAACCAGTCTACCAGACATCAGACTCTTTTATAATATTAAATCCATTAAAAATTATGTACAAAATGCATAGAAAATGTGTGGTTACTTTGAAACTACAAACAGAAACAATATTTGTGTTAGTGGATTAGTGTTTTTTAATTTGATAATACTTAGATGGTTGTATTGGGTTTTTTTGGCAGTGTTTTGGTAGCAGGGGGCTATGGGGTTGGCTTTCTGTGAGAAGCTTCGAGAATCTTTCCCTATATTTGATAGAGCCAATGCCAACCAGCTCCGAGACAGACCTGCCACTGGCCAAGGTCGAGCTCATCAGCCATGGTGGTAGTGCCTCTAGGATAACATTGTAAGAAAGGGTAAAAAATCCTGCACAATATCAGCATCAGTCAGAAAAGAGAATATGTGAGAGAAACAACTCTGAAGACATCCAGATCAATGGGAGGAGAAGGGGCAGACGGTGCTCCAGCTGCTGGAGCAGAGGTTCCTCTGCAGTCCATGTGAAGACCATCGCGAGGCATGCTGTACCCCTGCATCCCATGGATGTCCACAGTGGAGCAGGAATTCACCTGCAGCCCATAAAGAACCACACATCAGAGCAAGTGGATATGCTTGAAGGAGACTGTGACCCCGTGGGAAGCCCAGGATGGAGTAGGCTCCTGGCAGGACCTGTGGCCCCGTGAAGAGAGGATCCCACACTGGAGCAGGTTTGCTGGCAGGACTTGTGACCCCATGGAGGACCCATGCTGAAGCAGCCTGTTCATGAAGGGCTGAACCACATGTAAGGGACCCACACTGGAGCTGTTCGTGAAGAACTGTAGTCTGTGGGTAGGACACACATTGGAGAAGTTCACGAAGGACAGTGTTCCATGGTAGGTACCCCACACTGGAGCAGGGGAAGAGTGTGAGGAGTCCTCCCACTGAGGAAAGGAGTGGCAGAGACAACAATTTATCAAGTGACCACATCCCTCATTCTCTGTTCCTGTGAACCACTGGACAGGAGGAGGTAGAGATAATTTGGAGTGAAGTTGAGCCCAGTAAGAAGAGAGTGGTAGAGAGAAGGTGTTTTAAGATTTACTTTTTTCTTGTTATCCTACTCTGATATAATTGTTAATAAATTAGAATAATTTCTGCAAGTCGAGTCTGTTTTGCCATGACGGTAAGTGGTGAGCGATCTCTCCCTGCCCTTATCTCAATGCAGGAGCCTTCCCTTGTATTCCCTTACTCCTGTGCAGCTGAGGAGGGGAGTGATAGACCACCTTTGGTGGGCATCTGGACTCCAGCCAGGATCACCCTACCACAGTTGTTATAGTTACGTTCTTGTATATAAATTCTCACATCTTAAAACAGAAGAAGGCATCAGAGCTGGTGCAGGTCTGGAAGTCATGTTCTGTGAGGAGAACCTGAAGACCTTGGGCTTGTCTAGTTTGGAGAAAAGGAGGCTGTGAGGTGAGACCTCAGAAGCTGAGGAAACCAGAAGCTGAGCTCTTCTTCTTCGTATCCAGTGACAGGGCCTGTGGAAATGGTTCAAAACTGTGACAGAGGAGATTCAGATTAGACATTAGGAAGCATTTCTTTACCTAGAAAGTGGTCAAACACTGGAATAGGCTTCCTAGAGAGACGGTCAGTGCCCTTGTGTTCAAGAGGCCCTGTCAGTGTACGAGAGGCACTTGGACAATGCCCTTAATAATAGCCTTGAATAGGTCAGGCAGTTGGACTAGATGATCCCTGTAGGTCCCTTCCAACTGAAACATTCTGTTCTGTTCTATTCTTAAGACTAAACCAGAGAATTTTACAATAGCATCCACCATATAATAGGAAATACCATGATGTTTCTGCATATTTTCTTTTTAAAAGTCTTTATTTCCCTCTGTCTTTCTTTACAATCTATAATGTAACATCAGAGATATTATGAAAAGCTGGACTTTACAACTCTATAAATAACTTCTGAAAACCTGTTTTAGTCTGCCATACTCCAGTTGTTGCCTCAATTGAATAAGAAACCTCGGAGAATGTATTGTTTCTACTCATTGTGAATTGCAAACTTTCCTTTTACATGGATAAAACATGTGGGTAGCATTTCCCCACACAAATGTTGAAAATATTCCAAGGTTTTTTCTGTGAATATGCAGAACCTGGGCCCTTAAACCAATGTAGCTTTCTTTCTAACTGCTGGTCTTTCTCCTTGCTATTTGAAAGGTCAAACATATTTTAACTCAAATTACAGGTAATCAAAACCAAGAAACTCAAAATCATTCATATGCTTCCCTCTTTAATATACCATGTTATTGCCTCATCACAGGAAACAATTATATTTGCCTAATTGGATTTGCTCAGCCTTAATGGTTTCTCTACAGAATTTACTCGTTTCCAAAAGAATTACTGCAAGAGACATAAATGGGTGTGGTTTTAATTTACGCATAAGTACTAAAGAAAGGATGTCTAAATGGTGTTTCAGAGATATCAAATATCAGATTTTCTGACTATTTAATGGAAAATTATTAACATCTAAGTATGCAAGGAAACTATAACTTTGTTTGCACTTATGTAGGACATGTAACATATAAAAGGTACCAGGCTAGTACCAAAACTGTAAAATACCTTTCTGTAAACAGAATACAGTGCTAATAGGGATGACTCATATTATTACCAGAATATATTTTTGCATAAGGAACTCCCTTATTTTGACTTATTTCTTCTGAAATGCTTCATTGATTATGACTATCAGTTAACAAACTATGAAATAAGACATTTCTTGGAGAGTTCCTCCTATGGCCTTGAATGTGGAAACTGCAGCCTGTAGTTATTTTTAAAAATGCTACAACAACTTTACAACATATATTTTAATAACCTAAAGGGTACTTAAAATTCCATCATTATTCATCCATAAGTCCTGTACCATGATGACAAATCATGACATCAAGGGCAATCTATATTGTTACTACGTGGTTAACTCAATCTAGCAAGGAATTATGAGCATGTATAATGTTCTGAAGTGAGATGATGACTTGACTGTGGTAGACTAGCCTCGAGACACATGGATATGTAACTTGACAGCTGCTATTTGCCTTGAAATTTTTACACAGTCATAGCTATAATGAGGAAACAGGAAGCATTTTTACACTTCCACATCTGTGTATATGACCAAGCAAAAATCTGACCTCAGTGATAGGACAGGATATTAAAAATAAACAACACATCTTTGCACCCAGCTTTGCACAACTTCTCTCCTGCATAGGAGTTGCAATAGTTCTTTTTAATAGTTCTTTTTTGTGTCCCAATTCCGGGACTTCAGCAGATTCTGCAGTCATTGGCTTCTTCAAGAAACCTAATTAAATGGTTGGGTGAAGGAAGGTTTTATAAAAATAAGTTGAGCAAAAAAGCCCTTACAGAGTCAATTGAAAACCCTATGATGAAAGCCAGAAATCAGGAAGAGTTAAAAGACGGGGGTATGGTAGGAAGGGAAGCATATCTAACTCATCTGTGGAGAAATTAGGTGGAAACAAGTACAGTAAAACTTACAAAAAGGAAAATAACCTCGAGTAGCTGGAGAGAATCCCTTGAAAAGAAAGTTTACAGAGCATGGACAGACTAGGAAACAATGCTGCTAAGAGTAGAAGGATGCAAGAATTCATGTGTGCTGAGAGGAACCCAGCTTGCTCTGGAGCAATTGAACATCTGGCACTAATAATATATAGATAAGCCCACTAATTTGATAGGGAGAGTGCAATAGGGATAGGCCCAGAGCATAGAGTCTTATAATGGATCTAACACTATAGTCCTTTTATATTTCTGTAATGACTTTCCATGACATTTTTTCCCTTTCAGTGTCTCAATTTCCTCATCTCTAATATACAAATGAGAATCTTAGCCTTCTTCCAAGCACTGCTAATAAAATATCCTGAAACCTTGTTAATATTAATATTATTTCTGTGGTATGGAGACAGATTCTGTTCTAGAATCTGTAAGAGCATCTCATATGTATCATCTTTGCTGTCAGTGAAATTGTAGCAGCATAGGTCCTGGAGAGTTTGTTGATAATAACTGTTTATTGGTTAAGTATAATTTTTAAAAAGGGAAATTTTTGCAAAAGTGAAAGGAGAAACTACAGTTTAATTTTAAGACTGGATCTATGTAATGGCTTGCCAATAACATTATCTCCAGCCACATACTCTTGTCACTGTCCCTACACTGGCTTGCATGCTTGCCTAACCACTTGGTGAGGCAATTAAATTTGCTAACCCAGCAGAAAACTAATCTGGGGTGGGAAGGCAGGGGGAGGAAATAGGGGGAACCGTACTATCCTTTTCAGTGGTAACAAGCTGTTAGATTGGCTCAACTGCATCATATAACCACACCACGATTTTTATACTTGGCAAGGTATTTAGATTCTTGTTCATCAAAGCAATTAAAAGTATGTCTAAATTGAGGTGTAGGAGCAATCTCACTCGTGTTCACTAGAGGATTTACCTTTACACCTAGATTTTATATGCCTTCCTATTTATCTAAGTGTTTTGGTATCTGGCTGGCATTGTTCATGTACTTGAAATTGAGCACATCTTTAAGAGCAGCACTGAATTAGCATTAACGGAGTTGTAAACTTCATTCCGTGGTGCTGTACATGGAGATACTCAAAATCTTTTCTTATTTATAGTCAATTCAGCTATATGCTAGCTTCTGATTCCTCAGAAGTCCATTGTAAAAATTTATCCTTTTCATTCATACCTATAGCATGCTGTTTTCATGGTGTTTGAGAAGTACAGTGTTTCTGAAAAGGGTATGAGGCATACACCCTTTTGATTTATATGCATCTGGCAATTTTACATGCAAACTTATTTTGATATCCATGTAGTTAGAGGAGCTTTATTCTCTTTCTGTGTGTTAAAAAGCCATAACAATGAAAATTAAATGGATAGAAAACTTTGCAGAGGAATCACTCGATTTTGTAAGTGAAACAGCTTTTAGCATAAAAAGCCTGGATCTTCAAAATGATTGAGGAAGATTTTCCCTGTTTATTTTGCAGATGGGTTTTCAGAGGTAGAAAAATGTAATTATAGGAAAAGCAGTAAAATGTGGGCTGGCTGAGGCATAAAGTGCAGCACTTAGAATAAGACAATCGCCTAAATTCCCTGATTGACAGATGGATGTCACATTAGATGAAAATGATAACAGATTTAGTGGACTGAAGACTAACTTCCTCTTGACAGTGCCCTGACCCTTAACCTACACCGTGACTCCTGTTAGCTTCACTAACACAGGGTAATTGTCACAGGTGCAGGATAAAAGAAACCCCTACAGCAGCTACCAGTGGTCAGAGGCTTATTTCTTTTGATGACCAGAAATGCACTGTTGAGATATAGTCAAGAAGTCCTGACCTCTGATGACCTTTGAGGGCATTAAAATTTACCCCTGGGAAAAGGAAACTATATAAAAGGAAAATACTTTGTTCTGAATAATGCAAAGCAATATTTTAACAGTGTAATAATTAAGTTGACAAACAAAGCTGAATGATGTAAAGTAATTTATTTTCATCAACACAAAAGCATGTTTCTCACACAGTTGTAACAGGGTTTCAACAAAGACCAGTATTATATACTCAATAGGGTTCATGGGTTTTATAATTATGAGTAAATTCTTTACCATGCCATACTCGGGATATGTGTACTATTCCAAAATGATTCTGTTGTATTTATATGCTAATAGCATCCTTTCAATAGAAGCCGGTTCTTTGAATTGTATTTAAATTTTAGGAAGGTAGAGGATTGTAACAGCATTTATAAATGACGTGCTGACAACTGTAAGACTTCACAAAACTTTATAGCTCCTTCTGTTAGAAAATAGAGTACATTTTGTTCTTATTTTCTTCAGCAATATGAATGGGGAGTTCAGAAAACACAGAGCAACACAATGAGCTATGCAAATATATTTTATAAGAGGAGAAAGAATATTATAGGAAAAACCAAAATTACTGTGTCTTCCATTAGAGTGAAGTCAACGCAGTAACCTGTCCATGTTGGGTTTTTTATGCATAGAAAAATTAATGTTACACATGGAAAAAAGAAAAAGAGTAATGACTGCATATCTTAGTAAAGTGAAAGTCAATGCCTTAAGGAAACCTGCCTGTGTTTTCAAAATATTTCATCTTAGAAAATTAAACAAAACAAAACTGCGATGAACTTCTTAAACACCTGAGAGCAATGAATTGCTGTATTCAATTGTTGTGTTTAACTGCGATGAACTTCTTAAACACCTGAGAGCAATGAATTGCTGTATTCAATTGTTGTGTTTAACTGCGATGAACTTCTTAAACACCTGAGAGCAATGAATTGCTGTATTCAATTGTTGTGTTTAACTGCGATGAACTTCTTAAACACCTGAGAGCAATGAATTGCTGTATTCAATTGTTGTGTTTATTGGTGCTTAATACTGGGACCATCCAAATATTTATTCACTAAATATGAGCGAACAAAACCAATGTTTTAAGTACAATAGGGATCAAGTTTCTGCTCAGAACAGTAGAGCTTTAAAAGACCCCAATGCAAACGGCACAAATTACTCTAAAATTCGTTGAAGGTTCTTATTAGAGGTCATAGGTCTTGCCCTGTGGTTATTATTCATCCACAAAATGCTCTGATAAGTAATATGACACTAAATTAGTATACACAAGCTTTGGGATAATTGGAAAATAAAAAGATTAAGTTACTCCAAAAAGACTGTTATACAGGTAGACAACTGCAGTCCACTATGAAAGATGCAGTAGAATCTGGGGTTTTTTTAACACACATTATTAAATGATAAAAAAAATAAGGATTATTCCTATGCAACTTACTGTTATGAACACTTACAATAATAAAGCCTTCCTTCAGAATACCATCTTTTCAAATGTGATGAGATCATCAGGTAACAG